>CM055106.1:394710-582210 GCA_029204225.1 Diphasiastrum complanatum | reverse complement strand
CGGCGATACATTAAACTCCCCCCAACCCCCTGGCGCCCACCCAGTGAGCGCGGGGGAGGTCTATTTATATATATTAATATTATTTAACAAGAAATTAGATCTAACTGAAAAAACCATGAGAAAAGCAAAAAATTATTGTATTAGCAAAAAAATTTCAAGCAAGAAAATCTGAACTAAGTAGCTCTGTTATATGAAAACTTAAAAGTTTCAAAAGACAATGTAAATTATCATTGTAAGGAGGTTTAATTATGTTTTTTTTTTTTTCCCATTGTCAAATTTCATAAATACTTATGGGACAAATGGGATGCCACGTCTCATGAAAACATAAGATCTCAAGAAGACCCAAGATCTTCATTTTTGGGAGACCATTTTACAAAATGGAAGTTTATACTCCCAAGTTTTGCAGAATCCACTAGTTGAAGAGTGTATATATATTTTGGAAAGTGTCAATGTTGTACCAAATGCTTATGGGATTATTAAGTGCTTCAACTATGCTCTCCTTTCTCCTCATCCCTTCCATGAACTTGCTAATACAAAAGTAGGAAAAAAACATGAAAATCAAAAAAACCAAGAGAGATCAAAATATTATAAAAGATCAAAAAATAATCTTAAGAAACCAAAAAAACAAACATAAAAAATGACAAATAAGATTAAAATGGTGAAAACAATCTAAAAAAACAAAATACTATAAAAAAAATTCCAAAAAAACACCATTTTATATAAACGATTTAAAAAAAAACAAAAAACTAAAAAAAAAACATAAAAAAATTGAAAAATCCGTAAAAAAAAAATAATGTAAAAAGAAATAAATTTTCGAAAAAATGAAAAAAAATATAATAAAATAAAATATTCATAGAATAAAAAAATAAAATAGAGTAAAAATAAATAAATACTCGAAAAAACCAAAAAATAACATTAAAAATTTGAAATAGCTTGAAAAAAACAAAATAGTGTCAAAAAAATAATTTTTTAAAAACCAAAAAATAACACAAAAGGAATCATAAAATAGAAAAATCATTAAATAAAAAAAAATCAAAATAGTTTCCAAAAAAATAAATTCTCAAAAAAAACAAAAAATAACATAAAATAAATTATAAATAAAAAAAAAAAAATGGTGTCAAAAAAAATAAATTTTAAAAAAAATCAAAAAATAAGATAAAAAAATGAATACATCTACAAAAAAAATATTGTCAAAAAAATAAATATTCAAAAAACTCTCTCTCTCTCTCTCTCTCTCAAATTACATATATAACATTCAATTATTATCAAACACTACCTATTCATCTATTATCCTAAATTCTAAATGAATGCGAAATGCAAAACAAACTCTCTCTCTCTCTCTCTCTCTCTCTCTCTCTCTCTCTCTCTCTCTCTCTCTCTCTCTCTCTCTCTCTCTCTCTCTCTCTCTCTCTCTCTCTCTCTCTCTCTCTCTCGCTTATTTCAGCTATCAAATTTTATCTAAGAGGGGGGGGGGTCCATCCGCTGCGGTGGATGGACCTCCATCCAAAATATTTTTATAAATTTTGTTTCAGAACTAATTAAAGTGAGAAACTAATTTTGTTGAAAAACTAATTGAGGTTAAAAAATTATTTGAATCTTTTTTAGAAAAAGTTGTAAAAAGCTTTCAACGTTTTCTTTTGAAGATCCTTAAATCCCCTTCCTAAGTTGCCATTATTGGAGGGTCTGAAAGTCTTTGGGGGGCTTGAATCTCCCTCCAAGATGCCCTAACCTCATGGCTACTCCTTCTTCAACACATTTTCAAAAATACATATACATCAGTAAACGAGAATAAAAAATGACCTTTAGTTCACAGAGCCATGTTACATTTTTTATTTTTATGTTGTTTGTGTACAGCTCATCAATCCTTGTCTACGATTCTCAGTTTGTGACAGCTCATGAATCTATGTCTTCATTTCTTATTTCAATACAGTTCACAGAGCCAAGCTACGTTTTTCATTTTTCTTTTGTTTGTGTACAGCTCATTAATCCATGCCATAGATTTCTCATTTATTTCATTTTTTAGTACTATTCTTATTATGAATAAACTCCACTATTCTTATTATGAATAAACTCCATAAATACTGCATGGTTGCTTAGCTCTCGTTTTGAACTTTGTATTTTAGAAGTGCTAGACTCAATTGTCTTAATTCTCTGAAGACTTCTTAGTTTTTTAGCCTCTCTTTTTGTCTGATAGAAGAGGGGGTCAAGACACTTTTTTTTTTCCTAGCTATCTAAAATAGAGAGCTCAAAAATCATTCACTTGTCTTGGACCGAAAAGAGAAAACTAGAGCTCTCAACTTATTCGTAAATCTTGGTTTGTTTGTTGTTTTTTGGGAGCTTTGTTGATTGCAAATGGCCTCATCAACTGCTACTACTATAAGAAGATTCTTTTGTGTTATTTTTTTTTTGTGCTCGGCTCCTCAGCTCAAGTGACAATGGCCATCATGCCATATCCTTCAACATGGAAGCTGATGATCTCTCCTTGGAGCAACAACGGCAGGTGGACTGAAATACTACACCAAATACTAATAAACGAACAAGTAATTTATTTTCGTCGAGAGCAGCTTGATAGGCGGTTGTCCCCTCGTATATACTAAAAAAGCCAAACAAAAATATAGGAAGCCATCCATCGCAGCGGATGGCTTTCTCCACATTATTTTTTTCCAAAAAAAAAAAATCAAGAAGCCATATGTCGTGGCAGATGGCTTTCTCCACAATTTTGTTTTTGTTTTTTTTTAAAAAAATTACATTTTAGAAAGCATTGGTCTTTTTTAAGGGATTCTCAAGTATTCTTCTCACTAAATCATCTTAATCATAAAATAATTGGTCTAAGTGAACATCTATTATTTATAGTCTAAGTGGCCATGTCTTATTTTCAATAGAATTTGGAGCCATGGCTAATGGTCTTTGGCATATGGGTGCACTTTATTTTAAAATTTGATGAGTTTTTTTCAAATTAGATTTTTTCATAATAGATTTGTTTTCAGAATAAGCAAAAAAAAATGGAGAGAGTTTGGATTGTTTTTTGGGATTTCCTAATTTTCAATTTTCCTATTTTTCAGCATTTTCAGAATCTTACATGCAACGTTTTTTCTTTTTCAGATTTTCATTTTTTTGTTTGCATCTGACAACCCTCATTGCATCCGACACCCATCATGTAAATTTGTATCAGACAGCTTCCCAATTCTGTCTGACAGTGTTTTTTTTACTCAATATATTTTTTGCTTTAGTAAAAATTTTCGGTTTCTTTTAAGTTCTTTCCATCTCTTTCAAGTTTTTTCGATTCTTTTTTTAGTTTTTTGATCCCTTTCCAGTTTATCGATTATTATATAATTTTGTACTCCTTTGATGTTTTCTCGATTCCTTTCCAGTTCTTTAGATCCCTTTCTAGTTTTTTTTCAATCCTTTTGACTTTTTTCGACCCTTTGAAATTTTTTTGACCATGTGCAATTTTTTAACCCTTCGAAATTTTTTCTCGTTTGACATGTTTTATCCCTTTAAAATTTTTTCACTCTTTTTCAATTTTGACCCCTTGAAATTTTAGCAACCCTTTGTAATTTTCTACCTCTTTGAAATTTTGTCGACCTATTATAATTTTTCGACCGCTCTACTTGTTCAACTCTTTGCAATTTTTCAACTCTATGATTTTTCAAAATTTTCTCATTGTCAAGAGTTTCAAGATTTTCGGATTTTTGCGTGATTTTTTCTTCGGATTGTTTTGGCTTCTTTTGGGTTTTCAAGATTTTCGAGATTTTCAGGATTTTTTTTTATTTTTGGATATTCGAATTTTCGGGATTTTCTTCTATTTTTGAGTATTCGGGTACTTTGATCTTTCGGGTTTTTTTTATTTTCGGGTTTTCAATTTTTTTTTCGGGTAGTCAAGCTTTCGAGTTTTTTATTTTTTTTATTTTCGGATATTCGGGTTTTGATTTTTGGGTATTCGGGTTTAATATCGCGTTTTGATTTTCGGGGTTTTTTGGTATTTCCTACATTGTGGAGGAAACCTCTACAATTTTTGTTTTAAAAAAAAACAAAAAAAAATGTAGGAAGCCATCCTCCGTGGCAGATGACTTCTTATAGATTTTTTTAAAATAAGCAAAAGAATAGAGGGAGCTTGGATTAGTGTCAATCTGACACATATCATATGGTTAATCCCGTAAGCAATTCTGAAAAATGATAGAAAAAAAAAACATAAATATAGGGAGTCCCCAATCTAGATTTCCATTTGCTTTCAAGATTATCTAGTTTGATATCAAACGAGATTTCTGAATTTCATTCATTCACTGATTTTTACCCTTTAGAAAATGGTAAGAAATTTCATTTCTACATTTTCTAAGAATAAGCCAGATGTTTTTTAACAAAAAAATTCAAAAAAATGTAGGAAGCCATCTGCCGCGAAAAAACAAAAAAAAAAATTGGGAACACAAATTGTTTTTTGAAAAAAACTAAAAAAAAGTGTAGGAAGCCATCCGCCGGGGGAGATGGTTTCCTCCACAATTTTATTTTTTAAAAAAAAATAAAAAAAAATGAAAGAACCAATAGATTTTTTTTCAGAATAAGCAGAAAACATTTATAGTGCACTAAGTAAAGTTGGGATGACTACAATTTGGCCAGGCTTTCTATGTTGTTGACGAGACTGTGTTCCAACCTTCAGAGGAACCAAGTCTCTTACTTTTGACAAGGGCTTGGAAGATTTCAACAAAACCAAGCTCTTTTGGAACTCATGTTAAATTCAAAAGATTTATTTTTACGACGAGGTCGTTTTCGATTGCATAGAGTTTATGACACGAACTCGAGATAGGACTGAACATCATGTTGTTCTTTTATGTGAAGACACATACATTTCACTGCCCCGTCTAAAACTCAAGATGAAAATATGGTCTATTTGAATTTGGAAAGATAGCTGACAAGTGACATGTTCCTTCCAGCTAGCAAATATGAGAGCTTGAACAATACAAATGAAAAAATCTTTATGGAGGCTAGCACAATAGTCATTTCAATTATTTCAACTTTGGGTATGTCGCTGAAATTACATGACAAATTGGAAGATCTTTCATTAGATGAGAACAAGGAAGTCGAAGAAGTCGCTACCTCGAAATTGGGCCTATGGGAGAATACATGGAAGTCGAAGAAGTCGCTAGTCTCGATATTGTTCCTTTTGTATCAGAACAAAATCCATTCTCATCAAGGAGAAAATTTAAGACTACAAAAAAAAGACCATCTATACGTAGAGAAAGCGCAGATATTCAACATGGGCGGAAAGTAGCAAGACCTGTTGGAACGGTAGGGAAGCAACCATTGGAGCCCCATGTTATATTGTTTTCAAGGACGGGTGCTACAAGCTCCGAATCAGATCAGGAATATGTCGACGTGGACGAATTTGAAGGCAACACAAATGTCAACTTAGACTGCTTTTCTATAGATGATGTTGGATATGTTTGGGGTAGACATTAGTTTCATGTGGAGACAAAAATCATTCACCGAGTCTCGCTCTTCACAAACTAAGTTAATCTCATACTTCGGTGACAATGAAAAATCTTCTAAAAGTTTTGTGACTTGTAAACTAGTTCACAAAAAACGAGCAAAACATTGGCGAGGTGTCAACAATATTATTGAATCATTTTCTGCTCCAAGTTGGTCTGTGTGTCTTTATAGAATGTCTTACTATGTAACACCGCTCCTGAACAACATTGAAAAAAATTTAATAGTTATCGACAGTGCAGAAAATGTAAAACAAACGAAAGCGTACTTGGATGTCCATAACACTTTGGAATCACCTCCAAACACAGATTCTTCAAAAGAAGAAGATCTTGATCTAGATAAATCTGAGGGGGGTGGCAAATATGTAGAGCTAGATATCTAAATAGGTTTACGTACATAGTTAAGTTTGTAATGACGGTTATGCCTAACCAAAAAGACAAATATATAGTTATCACCTCAAGTGGTAGGGGCTGTTACCGTTCCTTTTTGATAAATAATAGATACATATATTTTGAAAACTATCTTTGCACATTTTCTATTTGATTAAGCAGCATTGATTCGAATATATGATATATGATATATATATATATATATATATATACATATATGTATATGCATATATGTATATGCATATATGCATATATGTATATATACCTATATATGTATATATATCTATATATACATATATACATATGTATACATATATATATACATATGTATACATATATATATACATATGTATACATATATATATACATATGTATACATAGATATATACATATGTATATATAGATACATATATATACATATATATATATATATATATATATATATATATATATATGTGTGTGTGATGTTTGATGGCATTTTGTGAATCATTCATCTATGCAGAGTGGTTGTGATACCCTTTTTGAACTTCTGTAAAGTAAGTATCAGACATTGTCAAAGTTTTCAGTTATTTTGTGATTAAATTCTATTTTGAAATTCTCTTCTCCAATTTCGAAAATGGATTTTGAGAAAGTCCAAAATTAATTGAGACAGTGCTGTCTCTCCATTAATATTATGTCCACCTTTCGATGTCAATATTATTGGTGAATAGACAGTTGGTTGTGGAAAACTAAGTTGACTTTGGATTCTGAGAAAATCCTCCTCAGAAGGTAGATCATCTTCTTTGTTGCGCATTTCCTTCACAACCATTTTCAAGCAATCTTTCCATAAATAAGACTTATCATTATATACATCGTCAACACTAGGGAGAAGATCATCAGCATCAAAATCAATCAAAAATTCATCAAGCTCTTTGTTCAAAATGTAAAGAGTCTCAGCTTCAGCGAAATAAAAAAGATTCGATATATCCGATATTGTCAAAATCTATATTATAAGTAGGCAAAGTCATCAAAGATTTATCAGAAAGAGAAAGGGTAGTGGGTGTTCTAGGGCCTATAAACGATGCCTATTTTGAACATGATCAAAATTTAAATAATCATCTAAATTAACGTTCGTATCACTAAAAAATATATCTATATCTACAATTTTTAACTTTTCAGACTTTGTACCACTAGAAGAAGCAGCTTCAGAAGTGGAAGTGACAGCTTCTTAATCGTCAGAAATATTTAACAAAAGAAAAAATAAATAATTACAGACTGAAAATCAACAAATCTCCATTTTTTATTGTGAATTGGACACTCATCTACAGACTTGAAATTATTATGTAACTTGGTGAACATTCTGTCAAGCTTAACATTATAAATATGTTTGTCGAGTGCCACCAGGTCTTGATAATGAATCATGTCTTTATTCTGAGATCTGAATAACGAAGTACTGAGCAGAAACTTAAATCTGAGATATATCTTAGAAAATGTCTCCACACCGAGACCCTCAGTAATAGAAGGAAGAATAAAAAAAAAGAATTTGAAATACTCCAAACTATTAGTATTATGATGAATTAAATATTATTTCTAAAAAAAATCTTTAAAAAAAATTCATAAAAAAAACAATTAGAGAAAAGTCCATCCGTCGAGGCGGATGGACTCCCCTAAAAAAATTTGATTATGCAAGCTAAGCTTCAATGCCCATTCAATGTAAGGCCATTCAAGGTTACCATCAAATTTCAAAATCAAGTGGCACCCATATGCCAAAGACCATCAGCCATGGCCCAAAT
Organism: Diphasiastrum complanatum; assembly: GCA_029204225.1. Lineage (NCBI taxonomy): Eukaryota > Viridiplantae > Streptophyta > Lycopodiopsida > Lycopodiales > Lycopodiaceae > Diphasiastrum > Diphasiastrum complanatum. The sequence continues at coordinate 574,568 of CM055106.1, read as the reverse complement.
TCCATTGAGAATGAAACATGGCCCCTAAATAAATAACAACTTCATGTAGTGAGAAAAGGATGATCCAGTGAGAAGATCACTTGAGAATCTCTTAAAGATGGTCAATGTCATCCAAAATGTGGTATTTTTAAGGAAAAACAAAAAATAATTATAGAGGAAGTCATCTGTCGTGGCGAATGGCTTTCTCCACAAAATTTTTTGTTTTTTTTTTAAAAAAAACATTGTTTTTTTTCAAAAAATGTAGTACTAAAACTTTTTACGATTTTTTTAAGGGTAAACATCAGTGGATGAATGAAAGTTATGAAAAATCAGACTTTATTTCTAAGTAAAATCTAAATAAAAAATTTCGAAAAAAGAAAATTAGAGGAGGTCCATCTGCCACAGTGGATGGACCTCCCTAATAAAATTTCAATATCCATTTTTTTTTAAAAAAAATTATTATTTCTAAAACAGACTTTATTTTTGAGAAAATCTAAAAAAAAAAAAAATTAAATTTTTTCTTCTTGGATGGGGGTCCATCCGCCGCGGCAAATGGACCCACCTAAAAAAATTTCAATATCTAATTTCTTTTATTATTTCCATCCGCCACGGCGGATGGATGGGGCCAACAAAATTTTTAAAATCCAACTAAAAAAGATATTCAAAACCCCCTACTTATGTTCTCTTTAGTCACTTTTCAAAATTGATTATGGAATAATTGGTATTCCACGTGTCAGCACCGTGTGCATTTCTTATTTTAAGCTAAATTTATTTTTTTGTGGCCTTTAAATGAGAACCCATTTAAAAAAAGATTGGCCACAATTGTTGAGAAAAACACTATTTTAAGACTCTATATATAGCTTGGAAAAATTCCATACTTAACTAAATGCCTATGGGATAAATATCTGAACTTTATGGTCTCTTCTCATTCCTCCATATAACTATATTGCCAAAACTTTGAAATAATATATTGCCAAAACTAAAAATAAACTATATTCCCAAAAACATAAAAACTAACAAAACAAAACATAATAAAAAAAAATTTATAGAAAAATCAGACTTAAAAATAAATAATAAAAACTAAAAAATGAATAACAAACATTCAAAAAATTAGAAATAAATCTAAAATTTAAAATTTGAATAATGAAAAATCATAAAACTATAAAACAAATATAAATATTAAAAACTATATATAAAAATTTGAAAACAACTATACATATTATAATTTTTTTAATAAAAAATCAAACAAACTATAAGATAAATCTAAATATAAATATAAAAGTCAAAAAACAAACTAAAAAATCCAAAAATGAATAATAAAAAGTCAAAAAACTATAACACGAATCTGAAAATTAGAAAATGCATAATAAAAAGTCAAGAAAATATACAATAAATTTAAAAATTAAAAATTAGGCTTCGGCTATTTCCCTGCGCACATCAGTTAGAATTGTCCCTCCCGGATGTCGCCTATAAATCCACGTTAGAAAATCTGGAATTCAGTATAAGTGAAGAGATGCCGCAATAAATGTCTATTAATATCGGTTACAAAATAACTCAGAGTGTGTTCGCTCAACTGATAAAAAGTGTCATTGTAACAGATAATAGAGGAAATGAATGTACAAGCTATGAAACTGGCTCTCTTCTCTCTATTGATAGCTAATCTCTACGTGAGTACAATGGCTCTGAGTGTCGCCCTTATAGAGACGCACATCGATCACCAATCATTAAGGTGTCGATTGGGATCAGGTAATGTGTTGCTCTAGAACGGCGTCTAAAACGTCGCAAGTTCTTAATTACAATGAATTTACAATATGCAAATAGGCCTTTACATAGCATATTTACATAAACAAAATTTAAAAAATTTATAATATAAAACATTTAATTTGGATAATGTGAAATCATAGGCCTCCACATATCTCCTTCCTCAGTTGTGCAGTGGCTCTGATCACAAACTGTGTTGTCTTTCTCTGGTGGCTAGCTTTCTGTGAAAGATTGCCTTTGCTCGGGCTTCATTCTCTGCATTGACTTGTTCAAGTGTCATGCCTTTGGTAGCCAAGAAGTAATTATTCCTCTACATATAATCTTTTTGAAATGATAAGTTGAAATAACCACTCATTCCTCGATTGCCCAATGGCCAAGGGAGTTATCAATCAGTGTATTATTCACAAGGTGAGCATACCAACTATCCTCAGTCAGGATTTCAAACATCTCAAAAGAAGGAATAGTTAGTGATAGGGCTGCATATGAATATTCTGAAAATTTTTCTTTTATATACAACTGTTGGATGGATAAGAGTGCATAGAAAATGAGAGAAGCAATATTTACATGGTTGTATGTATAATATGATTTGGTTATTGGATTAGTGGATCGAAGTAGGTTCTTTGCTTTTACTTCTTCCAAGTATCGAGAATAGTTAGTTTTCCAATCTGTGTAGATTGCCCATAGATCAAGGAAAAGAAGTTGGTTTGAAAATCTGGGAGAGATGGGTGTGGGACTAGGAACAATTTCTTTAACATAAAAAATATTTATTGTTTCTATCTTATTCACATACTCGTCCAGAGCAGGAAAAATATTATTTTCAAATGTCTTTAGGTATTCTAGGACCTACATATACAAACATCCCGTACGACATGAATGTAGTTAGTCTGCACATTGATCTTATTTTGAATAATGGCTAAGGCCAAGACACCTTTTTGGTGCATTGTTAGTTTGGTCCAAAAATTGTTTAGGTTGGCGAAAGTCCAAGGACTTTCCCATTGCTGTTTGGTGTAACCAAAAGGTTTCGGTAAAAAGAGATAATCCATTCTCCATTAGATTTCTGGACTATATAAGGGAGGTAAAAAACTGGTTAGTTCTTGCTGGAATGTCTGAAATTCTAACTTTAGCCGTGAGTAAACTATGTTATTTTTTCTCTTGATGCTATTGTCTGGTATACCTTCACTCTGCTGTGGTAATACTGCTAGTTGTAATGCTGCAACAGTGGATGGTACATCAGACAGCTTTGGCAGTTGGTCTAGGCTTGTCAACAACATCGGCATCGGTCTGCACTAATTGATCTTTCTGCAATTGTCTGAAAATGTATCTACAACTTGCGCAGCAGTCTGCATTGACTGATCCTGATGCTGGATCAGCTTATTTTTCAGCTTCTCGTACTCTACGATCTACGGTTGTAAATACTATAGCTGGAAGGACTTGATAATCTTCTCTTGGATACCCTTCCAAGCCACTAAATCTCTTGTATCTCCCATGGAAAACAAAGGCTCCAAGGGTGACTTCAGCGCTGATTTGCTACAAAATGGCTTCCTCAGTTTATTTCTTGTATATCATATTTTCCTGTTTCAGCATCTCTATGAAACTTTTTTTATTGAAGAACAGAGTCCTACAGCTGCTTCTGGCTAGCTTCGACACTATCTTTCTTAGCTATGTCATCCTTCAGCTGATCTTTCAGCTCTTTATTGGTACTTTGGAGGACCGCCCGAGCATGTCTTTCTTCCTATAATGAGGCTTGTAGGGTCTAGAGTTGTTGCTTGAGCACTGCATTTTCATTCTCAAATTGATTTGACTGATCTTGCATTGCCTCCAGCACCTCTAGAGTGGCATCAAATTTGCCTTGGGCTTAGACTCTAGGGTTATGTCTTTATTTGTCAGCTCAATTTGAGCTTCTTCGAGTTTCTTGTTCTTCTACAATAGCTCTAACTTGGTTGTCTCTAGCTCTTCATCCTTCTGAATAAGGTTTGCACGTATAGTGTCATACTTGCTTCCCAACTTTCTTGAAACCTTCTCCAAATTGACAAAGTGCTAGATGGATGCTTGGGTGTCTGCTAGCAGTGTCCTAAAGGTTTTTAAATATAGCTCTTCGTCAAGGACCGCTGGTTTGATATCATCATCCTACTCTTGCTAGGTATCAAAAATTTTCTACTCTTCGTATGTTGCTTTAGTCTGGATATCAGCATGCATTGGTTCTTGCTCAACAACGACTTCAGTATCTGCTACCTCTGGTTCGTGAACTTTCTCGTTGCTGGAGACTGGCTTGTATTGCGATGAAGGAGATGACATTCTCACCGAACTTGCATTCTTCTGTGTTGAAGTTGAGGACGCAAGTTCAGTAGAAGTCGCCTTTGATGTCCGCATTTGAGAATTGCCCTCAATGGATGGACTGGTAGCACTGGCACAAATCCTGATATCCTCTTGTACAAATAAAATTCTAGCATGCATGCATAATATTCCAAATTGCAAACCTAGTATGAAAAATTGCTTATCTTTGACTAATTTACAGAATTGCCTAAAAGCAATATTCTCTCCATTTAGAGCTCTAAGCAGATATTCCATATTTTTGTTGGAAATTATATACTCTTGCTCAGGTAGGAAAATTGAAACAAGAGTGAAGCGAATGAAACTCTTGAGATTGGGATCTTTGATATAAGGGAGTTTATATCACCTCTTCTCAATGTAGGCTTCCTCCTTAAAAACTCCGCTTCGGATAATGTAATCAGGCTTGGTAATTGGAATAATGCCGTCCATAGGCAAGCCTAATGCACGACAATAAATCCTTCTGTAATGATACAGAAAACGGTGCAAATGTGTCCATCCTTTGTTTCGTTTAAGTTTCAGATCAGCACATGACATAACTCTGATAAAATCACTGATGGATTGAATTGAAGAAGCCCTTCAATTCTAGCTCAAATGGCCAAAGGTTGTAAAACTAGTAAAACTAGTTTTGGATGGGTTTTAAAAACGATGGCCATGATGATGATAGCATACAAAATCAGCGATGGTAGTCGTGAGTGTGTTGGATCGTAAGAAAAACAAGAGCTTAACAATTGCGAACGAAATAGAGAAAGTGAGAATGAACGAAAAAACAGAAGTGTTTGAAGTGTTCGACATATTTATGATATATCGGTGGATTAGACCAGTATATAATAAAAAGTGTCTACCTAATATTGAAAGTACACTTCTTAAAAACTAAGGTCTAAAAATATTAAATGTAAATAGCTTCTTCAGTAAAATAAACTGGTCGTATATCGCGAAACCATGTGTTGCAATTTTCGCTTACTAAAAATGGTCTGTATGTGTATACTAACATAACAAATTCCACACTGGTGTCGCAATTTTTGCTATTATACGTGAAATGAAGGTGTCGGCATTTTCAGAAAATGGATACAGTAAGTGAATGTGGCAAGTAAATGACAAACATTCTGACAAAAGTGTCGGGTTTTTCGCGAATAATTTGTGGCAAAAACACCAAAAATAAACATCAATATCGCATTTTTCGGCAATAATTCATAGTGAAATAACAAGGGCAACATCGCGCTATGTCGCATTTTTTGGCATAGGTGAAAACGGTGAACCTTGCAAACGTTTATGAAACAATGACTGTCGCATATTTCACATTATTCGCAAAATTTGCGAAGCTAATCTTGTTATTTCTGTTCAGAAATCAATCATAGTATCGCTTCACTCTTGATCCATTCACTCAAGTATCAAGTAAATGTCCTTGAGATCTGCTAACTATAACGATCCATTGTTAAAGACTTCAATGACCTTATAAGGTCCCATCCATCTTGTATGCAATTTTCCTGTGTCTGTTGTCATACAGAAGCACATAGTCTCCACGCTTAATTTTGATCTTTTTGATCGATTGATCAAAATTATCTTTTCTTTTATTTTGGACCCGTTTGATTTCTATTAATGCTAACCGATGGTCCTCCTCCAACTGTGTTAGGACAATCATATTCGCTCTCAGAGGCTATCAGTTTCATCCATCCTTCCCTCATTATCAATGTGGAAGGTTAGAACTTCAAATTCTATGGGTAATATCAGGTGCATTCCATATACAAGGTAATATGGAGTCTGCCTAGTTGTATTTTTCTCAACATTTTGATATGCCCATAAAATTGATTGTAACTTCTGATCCCAATCGGAAGAATGTGTTTTTGTCACTTTGTTCAGAATTTTGCACAAGATTCCGTTAGCTCACTCAGTAATTCCATTTGCTTTAGGATTATATGGAGTGGTTTGATGATGTGTGATGGAAAAATACGATAACATAGCTTCAATGGTTTGATTAAGAAAATGAGTTCCCCTATCACTTACAAGTTCTAAGGGACATCCATAACGAGTGATGATATTTTGAAACAAAAGCTTTTCCACTATCTTAGCATCGTTTTTAATTGTAGCTTCGGCCTCTACCATATTGGTAGCATAGTCTGCTGCAACAAGAATGTAACGATGGCAGGTTTTATGAGTGGTTGGCTTGATAGGCCCTACAAAATCTATTCCCCATATTTCGAACGGTGCTAAGAGAATTATTGGTGTAAGTGGCCAATGTGTCGTGAAGCTGGGTTTCCCCATCCTTTGACATGGTCACATTTTTGAATGAAAAGTTTAATGTCTCTATAGAGTGTAGGTTACCAATACTTAGCATTTAGAATTTTTCTGCAGTATTTTTAAGCGCATAATGGCCCTTCGAATCTTATTCATGTAGTGCACTTAGTACAGTGGGTTCTAAACAGCGACGAAGTTTGTCGTCAGCTCCTAATTTATATAGTACCTTATCTATAATCGTGTAGGGTCCTACTTTCGCAAGAAAAACTATCTTCTGCTGTTTATTGAAATGATCAGGATAAATTTGATCATGTAAGAAATTAATAATGTCTTCATAAATGGATGAATCTACTTGAATGCACATTAAGTGCTCATCTGGGAATTCATCAGATATTGGTTCAAATTGGTTCTTGGTTCTAAGCCGTGATATATAATTCGCATTTTGGTGGTCCTTTCCTCTTCTTAACTCTACTTGATAATCGAACTCATTCAAAACCCATCTAGCTATCCTTCCTGAAAGGTCAGGTTTATTTACTAGATGCTTCCCTCCTCTATGCAAAATAGTATATTGTTGGCTATTTCATGGTTTTGACGTAAAATTCTTTTGGTTAGAAGGAGTAGCGGTATAGGCTACCTCCTCATGATTATCAACCGGATAGAGGAATAATTCCTCCTCCACATAGCTGGTTTGTAAATCAGGACAATTCATTTTAGAATGTCCCTCTTTACCACAGGCTGTACACCAAACATTAGCGTTTGATTTTGCTTTCTTTCTCTTGGCCTTAACATCAGACATCTGGAATTTTAAATCGCCCATCTACTTCGCTAAGATCTCCACACTCTTTCTCAATGGGTCCATCCTTTCAGACTTCTCCATTTTCTTCTTTCTATCTGAATTCTTATTCTTTGACTTTCTATAAGTAGATTATTCTTCTGATGAAGATGAATTAGATGAGTAGTCAGAGGACTCTTTATCATCTTCAGAATCAGTCTTTAATTTAGACTCTATAGATGACTCAGGCTCTTCTGTTCATTTTGATCTATGTTTCTTATTACTCTTTTTCTTAATCCTTCTCCTTCTAGAAATTCTAGAGGTTTCGTAATTTTTGGCCGACGCTGTAACATCTTCTAGAGAATTCATCAAACCTTATCAGTCCATTCTCTTGGGTAACCCACCCAAGAACCATTTGTTTTGCATGGGTATTGGATACTGACCTCCTAGCTTTCCTATCAAATTCTTAACTCTTTGTGTATACTTCCTAAGCGATTCCTTCAGCTTCTTTTCTACAAAATTTAGCCGCGCTAATAATCTAGTAGAATATCTTATCTCCCTAAATTATTTAAGAAATGTTGATTTTAAAGCATTCTTGCTATGCATATGTGTCTAATATTTTGTCGCGATGTTTGGATTGAGATGTGTGCAGATCCGGCCAACCAAGAATTGCAAGAATGCAGTGCTTTATTTTGTTGAATTCAGTCAACTTCCCTCCATCGCTCCCTCTGCCCTCCATCGTGAGAATGATGGTGTGTTGGATGCATGAAGATAACCTACAAGAAAGCCGTCGTTGAATGTTTTTTCTGAGAATGGATAGATGAAATATTAAGGATGTATTTTTTATTTTTACTTCTTTTGAAAGAGGACATATATATGAAGAATTAATTTTTCGTTTCTCCTTCATATGTATAAAACAAATTTGATATGGACTATGCATTTTTCGGATCCTACTTTTGAGAATGGACAGATGTGATATGAAGTATGCGTTTTCTGTTTCTACTTCTATAGCGATGGACAAATTTGATATGGAGTATGCATTTTCTGTCTCTACCTATTTGAGAATGGACATATATGGTATGGCGAATGCATTCCTGCTTCTACATCTTTTGAGAATGGATTAGAAAATTTGGAGGAATGTGGACAAAATCTCAATTTTCAAGTTTTTTTTACACAAAAGAATCGATTATTCTGAATTTTTTTTAATCTAGAAATCTTAAAAAACCCTAGCTCTGAAAAAACTCTTAAAAAATTTCAAAAAATTCGCGTGCACACACACGCACACACACACACACAAACTATATCATTATTTTTACTCCAAAAGCGTTTCGGGAGGGACCATTTGGGTACGGACATAGAAGAACTTGGAATCTAACCAACACAATCTTACATCGAGGACGCCGCAAAGCAAAAAGAAGCAGCACCATTCAAGCGTCTTTATAAGAGCTTTGCAATCTGTGCAGGCTAAAAATTATTGCACAAGGTATTGCAAATTTGCAACTATTAATTTTGGTTCTGCTGCTTTATGCTGATTGAAAGGCTGTGGAAATGAGACAAGACATGACACTCTTGAACATATTGCAAGCCACATTCTAAGGTAAATTTCATAGCCAAATCTGTTTTTTGATGATGTTGGGAGTTAATTTCAAATAATTTTGAGTCTAAAAGTAATTTATTTAATATGGTAAGAGCCCACATTCATCATTGTTGATTCACAAATCAATTCACTTGTTCAAATAGACGATCACAACTCAGAACAAGCCAGTTCTACAAATAACATTTATTATTTCTGAATTCCAGGCTCACTACACTAATCCATAACTTCTGCAAACTTTTGCTCATCCATACTTTGATATTCTCCCTTAAAAAGAACTGTTAAGCTTTTTAATAGATGAAAATAATTGTATTTTGTTTAAAAGATTCAAGCTTGGACTGACAATTCTACAGTTACAAGCTTTCTTTCATCCATAACTTCATTTTCTTCCAAATTCGGCCAAATCTACTTGGCCCAATTCGACCAATTTGACCCAAGATGACCAATTCGACCAAGTTGGCCCAAGTCGACCAATTCGACCGAATTTTGCCACTTCGAGCAAAATTTGACCAAATTCGGACAAATTCGGCCATGTCGACCATTTTGACCATTTTTAGAAAGACTCGAATTTTTCCAATGAATCGGATTTTTGAAACGACTGGAATTTTTCGAATGTCTCGAATTTTTGAAAGACTCGAATTTTTCCAAAGGGTAGAATATTTTAAATGACCCGAATTTTTCTTAAGACTCAAAATTTAAAAACGACTCGAATTTTTCTAAGAAATCAAAATTTTCAAATTTTGGAACGACTCAAATTTTTTGAGGCTCAAAATTTTGAAAAGACTCAAATTTTTCAAATGACTCAAAATTTTCTTGAGACTTGAATTTTTCAAACGATTTGAATTTTTCAAGCGATTCGATATTTTGGAAAGACTCGAATTTTTTATATAGATCGAATTTTTCAAAAAGATCGAATTTTTTAGATGATTGAAATTTTTCAAACGACTCGAATTTTTGGAAAGACTTGAATTTTTCTAATGGATTGAATTTTTCAGAGACTCGAATTTTTCCAAAGGATCGATTTTTTTTAAAGACTCGAAATTTTTCAAAGACTCAAATTTTTTCAATGAATCGGATTTTTGCGATGATTGAAATTTTACAAATGTCTCGAATTTTTGAAGGAGTCGAATTTTCCAAAGGGTAGAATATGTTAAATGGCCCAAATTTTTCTTAATACTCGAAATTTTAAAACAACTCGATTTTTTCCAAAAATTCGAATTCGTGTGATGATTCGATTTTTGGAGCGACTCGAATTTTTCCGGCCTCAAATTTTAGAAAGATTCGAATTTTTCAAATGGATCAAATTTCTCCAAAGGATCGAATTTTTCAAATGACTCGAATTTGTCAAACAACTCGATATTTTGAAAAGACTCAAACTTTTTATATGGATCAAATTTTTCCAAAAGATCAAATTTTTTCGAAGGTTCGATTTTTTTTTTCGAATACTCGAAATTTTCCGAAGATTCGAAATCGAAGACTTGAATCTTTCTAACGGATCAAATTTCTTGAAGACTCAAATTTTTTCGAGGTCTCGAATTTTTCGATACACAAGAGACTCAAAATTTTTGAGACTCGATTGTTTTTGAAAGACTCGAATTTTTGCAATGACTTGATTTTTTTTTTTCCAAAGGATCGAAGTTTTCGAGAGACTCGAATTTTTTTCAAAGGATCAAACTGTCCGAAGGATCGAAGGACTCTTTGTACTATAAGTCAAATTTTTTGAAAGACTCGAATTTTTTCAAAGACTTGATTTTTTTTTTTCCAAAGACTCAAATTTTATGAAGGCTAAATTTTTTCCGAAAACTAGAATTTTTCCACGGGCTCAATTTTCTTTGAAAGACTCAAAGTTTTTAAAAAACTCGAATGTTATATATACGAGATCCGAGATCAACCGGCACTGTTTACTAGAGTCTAGTATATATATATATTTATTGTTGCTTTGAAGCAGATTTTGTCTGTCGCTGTTTTATTTGCCCTTCCCTTGCGATCGAGCGAGCGAGCAAGCAAGCAAGCAATCAACCAACCTACCTTTCGCGATTGCATTCAGAATCTGCTCCTATATATCGATCTTGAGTAGCAGCAGTGAAGTGAAGTGAAGGAAAAGAAGAGTCAAAGCTTTCTTCATGCTTTTACTCCTCACGGAAGTGAAACATTATTATGACGCCAAGGTTGCAAACCCTAATGTCAATGGTGGTGTTAGGGTTTGGTTGCATGATTATGTGCTTAAGCTGCTGCCCTGCAGTGGTGCATGCTGTTCAGGGGTTGATGAAAATCACCTACAAGTATGAGGGCCATTTTCCTGAGAGTTTTGATTGGGATAAATCTCATCGCCGCTTCCTGGTTGGATCTACTGCAAAGGGCTCGTTGATCGCAGTATCTGTTGTGGATGAGTTTGTTGAAGTAAAGGATTTTGTTGAAGACCCAGATTATGCAGGCAAAGCAGCTGTTCTTGGAGTGTGTGTGGACTCGATAAGGAACCGTGTGGTCGTGGCAGTCCATAACATAAATTATTCGAAGCCGCCCTTTAATGCTGTCGCTGCTTACGATCTTGATTCTAAGAAGAGGATTCTATTTGCTCGGCTAGATGGTATTAGAGCTGGAGAATCAGTAATTAATGATGTTGCTGTAGATGCAGAGGGAAATATTTTTGCCACGAATACGTTGGGAAATTATATCTGGAAAATAAATTTACAGGGAGAAGCCTCTGTATTTGTCGAAAGCCCCGTTTTCTCTTTTCCATCCGTTGTGGTTTCTGCTAAAATAGCTGCCGTCGGATTGAATGGAATCGTTTACCATACTGGAGGATACCTGTTGGTCGGTCAGAGCAATACAGGAAGCCTTTTCAAGGTAGATCTAAGCACCAAAGAGGTTCACCTCACCCTGAAAGAATCTCTGAAAGCAGCAGATGGCATGGCGATTCGGAAGGGTGGATCTTTAGTGGTGGTATCTGCGGACAAAATGTGGCTTCTGACTAGCAAGAGTGATTGGATGACAGCCACAATTGAGGAGGAATTATCTTTGAATGCATCCTCCTTTGCCACAGCCGTTATTGACAAAGATGGATACCATTCCTTCATTCTTCATAGTTACTTAACTGAAGCTGGGGAAGGAAGTGACAGAGATCTGTTTGAAATAGAAGAAAAGCAGTTCATCAAAGACACGGAGGATGATGCAGTGTGGCTGATAGTCATCATTGTCTTGTTTGTGGTTATTATTACTGCATGGAGGTTTCAGATGGCTCACTTTTACAAACAGTATAGAAAGAAACAAGTTTGATAGTTTTGCTATTTCACAGAGTTCTATAACTCTGGCCACAAAGTGAGGACTTGATCTGCTTTGGCTATCCTAATGTTAGGGTTATGCAGAGCAGTACATAATTGCTGGGCAGGGTTTTATTCATGAAATGCCCTCGCATTGTTGCAGCTTTTTATTCAGCCTAGAGTGTCTATCAATCCACCGTATAATAGTTGTGTGCACAAATGCCAACTTCAATTTTGACACCCACACCCTTTGTCTGATATAGATAGAATACTGATTTGACAAAGACGGATCCCATTCCTTCATTCTGCGTAGTTACATGACTGAAGCTGGAGAAAGAACTGGCAGAGATCTGTTCAAGATAGTTATTATTGTCTTGTTTGGGGTCATTGTTGCTGCATGGAGTTTCAGGTGGTTCATTTTTACAAACAGTATAGAAATACACGAGTTTGCTGCTTCACAGTGTGCTTTCTGGTACCTGTAAATTCTGCAACAAACTCAAAACTTGACCTGCTCTGGTTGCCCTAGTATTACGGTTATGCAGAGCATTGCATAATTGACGTTTAGGTTTCTATTGATGAAACATCATTGCACGTAAGCAGCTATTTTATTCAATCTAGACTGCTTATCAACTCACTGTTTATTTAGTTTTATGTTAATAACAATCTATAATGATGCCATGTATTCAAATAAGTTAAAAAAAAGGGGATTGCTTCATTTTTGTTCACCATGCTGAATTTTTTACCTAGATCCTTTTGTTTGTGCGTGCTTGCAACTTCCTGTTTTGATTCAAGCTTCACAGTGGTGCATGCATGGTTCCCCATGGCAAGGTAATGCATGGCTTCCCCATGGCAAGGTTCAAGAGACTCTAATTAGTTCACATCTTGGCTGGAGGTCAAGTTATGAGGCAGTTTCGATTCATGATCACCAGTTTCTGAGGTAGTTTCAGTGTCGCTGAGGCATCGTACTGTCAACAGTTGCTGAATCCTTCTTTGTTTTTGACCTCTGAAAGGTTCACAAGATTGTTGCTCAGTTGCTTGTGCATAATCATAAGTTGCTTGTGCATAATCATAGATTTATGATTCCCCGTCCTTTGCAATGATAAAAAAATTGATGTGCTTGTCTTTTGATTTTATTTTAAATGTTTTTTTTATGTTAATCACAATTTATATTGATGCCACATATTTATATGAAGGCTATGAAATGGGGTTGTGTCGTTTTTGTTTGTAATGCTAAATTTTTTCTTAAATAAATAAATTACATGGCCATTTTGTGCGCATCATAGAATTAATGAACCGTGTACGGTTCACCACGGTTCTGAGATCCGTATGGTGGCCAGAACTGGGGTGAACCGTACAATTAATTAATTAATTAATTGTTTTTTTCAATTTCCCAACAAAAATAGCCCAAGAAAATTCTAGAAAAAGGCCAAAAAAAACCAGAAATCTGTGTCTGTGTCTGTCCAAATCTGTTATGGATCAGGTCCAAATCTGTGTCTGTGTCTGTGTGGATCAGGTCCTATTTTGGACCAGAAATTCTATTATGGATCAGGTCCTATTTGTCTGTCCAAATCTATTATGGATCAGGTCCAAATCTGTGTCTGAAATCTGAAATCTGGTAATTAATCAATGAATTAAATATATAGAGGAACCGTACCACGGTTCATGAACCGTGGTACGGTTCACAGGACCCACGGTTCTGAGAATCATGGGTTCTATGGTGCGCATGCACCTTCTGTTTCGATAGAACAACTTCGGTTTTGATCGACATTTGCGATGGCACAAGTATGGTTTCCTCTTGGCAGAGCGATGCATGGCTTCCCTGTGGCAAGGTTCTATTTTACAAACTTCAACCTAGTTCATATATTTGCCGGAGGTCAAATTGTGAGGCATTTTCATTCTCGATTGCTATTTTCTTTGAGGCAACTTGAATCACTAGTTTTTGACATGGTTTTAAATCATGGATAGGGTACTCTGAATCCCTTTTGCTTCTCAACCTCTGAAAAGTCGCAAGATTGGCACTCAGTTTCCTGTCCATGACCCTGGGGTAGCGTTCACATTGCTTGGCTCTCCGCAACTGTCTTGGTAAGCCATATAGCAGATGCGCCTGTATATGGTGTGCTTTCTCCCTTTTCTTGTTAGCAAGGTTCCAGAAATGGAAGCGCATTACCTATCACATCTAGTTAAACATAAAATAAATCAGTAACTTGTGAAAGGTAAAGGTTTCAGATATGAAACAGAAATGCCCTCTAATATTGTTGAACAATAATCCTTGTGCCCTCATATGCATATTGGAATTAGAATTTTTCCCTCACCAGTTGCAAAGTAAGTTTACATATATTAGAATTTTGAAAGAGTGTGTACATTTAGTCCTGAGACACACACACCTTGATATCAAGCAACACAGCATACACGTGGTATTGTGGATGGCTTTTTTGAGGTTTTTTGAAGTCTCTATGGTCCTCACGAGTGCCATAGAGACTGGCTACACTCATCCCTGACTTGAGCATTTTCTCCAGTATTGGCACTTCTCTTGATTTAGAACCCGGTGTGTGAATGATCTTTGAGTTTTCATTTTGGTTTGAAATAAATTACATTTTTTTCAATGTGGAGTACAATTTATGAAGGTGCCACGTTCTCATTCTCTTTCTGCATGCTTGCGACTTGCTGTTTTGGTTCAAGCTTCGCGGTGGTGTATGCTGTGGCAAGGTGATGCAGAAGGCAGCACTCTACCAACTGAGCTATTTTGCGGACTCTGGTGGAGCAGGGTGGCTGCTTGTCATCTTCGTGTGGTGGATAATCTTATCAGCAAACTCTCAAAGTAATAACGGAACCGTGAATTTTTCCTGTTATAATTTGCTTGCATTCAAAGCTAGTCATTGTTGTTAAGATTTCTGGTTGGAACTTGATTGAATTCAAAGCTCCAACAAAAGCTAGACGTTATTTTGAGGTGAAAGAAGTTGATAGGTTTCATATTATCCAGTCTATTAAGATGCTGCAGAGATGGAAATTTTCTTTCTACAGTCGTCAGTGTTCGTAATGGAATTTTATTGCTGATTGATTTGTTGGCTATGTGACAACCTTTGCTATCTTTTCTCCCGAAGAAGTAAATTTGTTAACAATAAGAAGATTGCTTTCTCTAAATAGTATACTCTAGCAGCTCCCTCTGTGAGAATATAGATTACATGCCAAAATTTTCTCCTTTTAGCAGATGCAAATTACAATTTGTTAAGGTCCTTTGGAAGAATGGAAGAGTATTATGATTCTGTTATAAAATGTTAAAGACGGAAAATGTTAGCAAACATGTGGTGAGGCAGTATGTAAACAATGATGTGAATCACTTTCATCTCGTTAAAGCAGGGACGGTAGGATGATCATGATGTCATGTGCTGGTTTTACCTATTGGAAGTGGCAATTATTTCCTCCCTTAGATAATCAATTTCCTCTGGCATGTTCTTGTTTATGTTGGCTACTGTCAAGTTTTTTCTGCATATGCTTATGTTTGGAAGTCTTCAGTTCAGCGCAAATTTCATTTGTGCAGAGGATGGATGACCTTGCAAATTTTACTAGGTAGAGGGGAAGGATTGGCCCAATGAGCCTAAGCATTTCTGAGGCATGTATAATATTTCTCTTTTTATGAATGACTCTGTTGCTGTTGAAGTTACCAAAGTCATGTAGCTTACATGGTTTTTTAATAAATATGTTTATAAGGCCAGTTAATACACATTTTAAAGTTCTTTGAAAGGAAAAAATTCCAGGTCATCATTAAAAAACATAAAAACAAAAATCCATGTCAGAAATTTTATTTTTAATGATGATGTGGCATTTTCTATCGGGTGTGTCTGTTGCGACATGACACCCCGTTTAAGCATATACGGTGGGTGGGTCGATCTCTCTCTCTCTCTCTCTCTCTCTCTCTCGCTCTCTCGCCTGCATTTCTTTTTTGATGTATGTCTATATTTTTTCCTGCCTGCTGCATTCCTGCATGTCTCTCTTTGTTCGACTTCTCTCCTCCTTCAGTTCGTGAGCGATATCGATCGATCGCCTTTGCTCTACGCCCTCCATCTGCAGACCCAGCAAGCGCCTTCATTGATTCGCTCTCATCGCCCTTCGTCTGTTGGAACTTGGTCAATTGGCGATCCAGAATCGAGCAACCTCCCTCCGAGCTATTCGCGTGAGAAAAACAGCAAAAGCTTGTGGACAGTGGTGGATCGTATAAATGCTACGAATACAAGAACTGAGCAGACGTCACAATAAAAAGCTAAGTAGAGGCTCAGGAAAGCGAATTACAGGTAAGAAACTTCTACCTTAGTACGAGTAACTTGCATGTGAAAATATAGACTGCATGGCCAGTCTGAACATGCAGTCCTGAAGAGTCGTATAAGAGTGATTTTCATGTTCGTATATGGTTTTCCAAGCTTTATATTAATTCATACTTTTGAATTGATGGAGCTGCGAGTAGAATGGTGTACACTGTATATTGACAAGACATTATTAGAATTTTACTTGTTTCCAAAAACCATATAGGGACGTATAGTAATTGAAATCAAATTCCAAATTGCCAGTCAATTAGTGCCGATGGAATTGTAATATCCTGCACATAATAGGAGGTTGAGGAACTGCTGTCTTCAGGAGAGTCCAGACTCCATGGTAAGTAAAGGTTCGTTTCGATCATCAGCTACAAGCACAGCCGCTGCACCCGATTTCTGTGCATTCCACACCTTGAAGGCAAAATAACAATCTGCAATTTCATGGAACAAGATTTCAACTTCCTCAAAACGTACTTCCTCGATCCACAAGAACTATTGCTGGAACCCCCCCCCCCCCCGTGGTTGACTTGAAAGAAACGTTGAAGTTACTGTAATCTTTGCAGCCGGCATGGCGTGGAACAGCTCTTGGTAGCGTCAGCCCAAATACCTCTGGCATGTCCAGATCTTCAGGACGCTGCGGATACGGAAGAGACCAGTAGAATCTTTGGAATAAGGCGGCCAGACCCAACTGCACTGTGCTCAGACCCAAGGCAAGCCCCGGGCATCCTCTCCTCCTGGAGCCAAAGGGTACCAGCTTAAAGTCTTGGCCTCGAACGTCGATTGTTAGGGTTTAGGGTTTATGTCTTGGTCCGATAGACCAGTAGACCAACAACCCGTAAGTTAATTGTGACTATAAGGGAATTGGGGCCCTTAAGTGTATGGTCATAATTAATGGTTGTAGGCCTAAACACATGGTGGTGGAGTTGGTATGGGTCTATCAGTGAGTCATTAGGGAACTGGATGACGTGGCCCAGATAGGCTGCAGAGGTGTCCAGTGAGGTGTCACAGTGCACTATTAGTGGTGCATGGGCCTTGGAGGGTATAAGTACACCTACTAGGCTCTCACTAGTGTATGCTTGATTTTGTGATTGGTAGTTACATGCTGCTGGTGTGACTCCTCTTTCCATGTCTCTGATTGATCCATAACTTGGGGGCTAGATCCGTTCGATCTAAGGTTTAGTTGGGTTGGTTTATCCACCACCTGTTCCCTTGTGTTGTTGCTTTGTATGGTATGCTTAGGCTAGAATCCTATAGTGTGGACTTTACATTGGTATCAGAGCCAGTCTAAGCAGGATTTTGCCATTATAAAGTGTTGGGGGTAATCTCGACGTTTTCTCAAGGTTCCGGTGAAGTAAGCAACAAACGGTGGAATTTTGGGATTTTCTTCCCGTTGAAAATTTTTCTCGAAGTGCAATCGTTTGTGTGGTAAGTGCACTACCAGGATCACATTCGATTCGGTTTTTTTAGCATTTCGAATAGATTTCTTGGAAGAAATTCTGTTTGAGTTATATTGTTGCAGATTACTTCGCGGTAGGCACTTTATAGAAGCAACGGTTACTTTATTGATTATGCTAAATTTTTCCTCAGATTTTTTGTTCTTTTTAGAAGTGATTCTTGTATTTCGAATGCTGTCTATTACTTTTTTGGAAGCCGGTTTTGTGTTAAATCGGTGGGAAAAGGCAGAAATAGTAGCAAAAATATTCTAATCATTTGGCTGTGAGTGTTGGTGTTGATTGACAGGTTTGCATGGCTGTCAACTATGGAAAAGCTAAAAAACGTTTGAACAAAAATGTGTGTAAAAAATCACATACAAGCCTTTTTTTTGTTTTTTTTTGGGCGCGCACACACAATTTCAAATTTTTTTCCTCCCAGAGCGCGCGCACTCTCTTTCTCTCAATCGCGAGCAGGCGGGATGCGGGTCTCTCTCTCCATCGGGCCTCCTTCGTCTTCTTGCTCTCTTCTTTTTTATTGTATATTGATAAGTAGCTATGGCGGGCGAAGCGTCTTCTCGCTTTTCCATCTTTGCAGAAGCCATGCCTTCTACTCCCTTCCTCCTGCCATCCCTTCTCCTTCGCCCCAGGTTGTCCTTATTATACTATATTCATATTTTATCTTTATGTTCTCTTCCAAGTACTCCTCAACCCTGAAAGAGAGGATTCGGGAGATGAATGACTATCTTTTTTACTTTTGGTTTGCTGTCGTTGATGATGACACTTTGTTGGTCGAGGACAAGCTTATCAATGGCGTCACAGAAGATCCAGATTAGCGATATTTGCACGAGCATTCGCAAATAAATCCGGATTTGAGATCCACCAACTGCAATATCCATATCCATGTCCATGCTACAAGGTAAGGTTTGTAACTTAAGAAGCTTGAATCCTTTTGTTTACGGTTACCTTTACATGATTTCACTCTGCTCTGAATTTGTTTACTACTGTTCACGTTCTTCAGCGTCATCCAGGAAGGAGTATTTCAGATTGTCCCCTTTCCTTTCACTTCCTACTTCCTCAGCGGCCGCTTTGGCAGAATCCATCATCTCTATCAAACCACGAGGGAGCGTCACCAGGCAAGGAAGCCCACTGGTCTTCACCACCATCGCGGCTGAGGGTGCTCATGGCTGAGTTGTTGAGGCTGCTCCATCGCTGCATCCTCTAGCCATTTGGAACGTTGAACAGGGGTCTACTGGCAACAACCTTCAATGCTAGGACAAGAGACCAGAATCATTTGCATCGTTGATGCAGCTACGATCTGATGCGATGGATCGTTGCTCCCATTCCAACGGATCATGATGAATTGGTCTGGTAATTTGTGCATTGATTCTTTAGCGTAAACATTGTATGTTTTGGGTTTGTTGTCCTATTACCTCCTGTACTATCAAACAAAATACAAAATCATGTAGGCTTTGTTAGCTCATAGGTAGTGATGTAGAAGTTGCATTTTGAAGGAGTTGAGAGATTTGCAGAAGGATCCCCCCACGTCGTGCAGCGCTGGTAGATATTTTGTTTTGTTCCGTTTTCCTTATTGTAGCTGGCTTAAGCATTATCGTCAATAGTCGAATGCTTCTTGTTTTAGGTGTCTTATTTTAATTTTCCAGTTTGCTTTGCAGCTCCTTCTCTTGGGCAAGCTCGGGAATCACGAGTGGTTGCCACGTTTCACAGAGTTCATCTATTTCTAGCTCAAGGATCTCCATTTTGCTGCACAGTTTCCTGGTTTCTCATCCAGGCCTTGCTCCAAGAACGAGAATCTCCTTCCCTTTGAGGTAAATTCATCGTTGTTTCCCTTCAGATGTGAATTGATTTTTATCAAAGGAACTGTTAGCCACATTACATCTGAAGAAAAGATTGGTAAGGCTTTCTCTTTGGTGTCAATGTAAGAAAGAGAAGAGCTGAAACAAATTCAAGTTTTTTGGTTTGATCAACTAATTTTTACTGAGATTTTCATGCCTGCAGATATATACTTGAAGTTGATATGTGTCTTTTAGGTTTTACGATCAAAAGCACGTATGGCAGATTCTG
Source organism: Diphasiastrum complanatum (assembly GCA_029204225.1). Lineage (NCBI taxonomy): Eukaryota > Viridiplantae > Streptophyta > Lycopodiopsida > Lycopodiales > Lycopodiaceae > Diphasiastrum > Diphasiastrum complanatum. Next base: position 554,817 of record CM055106.1, on the reverse strand, counting down.
GATTACTGTAGAGAGGTATCCTTGTAACACCTGTAACAGCTGCATTCCAACAACATTTTCATAACCTATTGTCTGAAACTTAATCCAAGAAAATGTTTGTCACGTTACTTTCAGTGATTTCTGTGGGCAACCGTGACGGCACAAAGACTTCGATTGCAACTTTTGTAGTCCAGATAGGTTCTCCCGATTTGTTATGGCGGGATTTTCGAAGCTCAAGTCTTGGTTCTCAGTTTAGTAGCTTTTGGGATTCTAGAGATAAAGATTCTGTTGATAGTAGCTGCAAAGACTCTAATGGCAATTCTCATCAAAATATTGTGTATATGGAAGTGTTGTGAACAAAATATAATCTTTGAATTGTCAAATTGTCAAATTGTTGTCAAATTATTGCTAAATTGTATCTATCTTATAAATAACACATTGATCAGGGATTTGAGAATGTGTGCAATGTCTTTTGTTCTATGTTGCATAGAGAGAGAGAGAAAGAAAGAAAGAAGAAAGCTTTATTAACGTCTTTTCCATGCCAAAAGGGGTATAAGACGAACAAGTACATCAGATAAAAGTGGAACCAAGACAGAGCAATGTCGTCAACAACATAACTAAATCAAAATGAACCTGTAGATCAACCGCTTTCCATTCGTTAGAGCCTCCTGTTTTGCTTTCTTCCGTTCTTGAACCTGAATGAAAGTAAGGTCTTCATCCAAATATATCGTGGTGCCCCGCAGTGTAGATCTCTTCCCTAGCGCTGCATGACGACCAAGGGCAGATGCAAAGCGTATAACAAGAGTACCTGGATCTCTCTTAGGCCGCCATGCAGTATCCATATCTTTGTGGTGGTGTTGAAGACTCTTTTCAAGAAACTTTTTAGCTTCACCAACAACATCATGGGAGTTCGTAATACCTCTGACTCGGACATTAAGAGCCTTGTGCTCTCGCAAACGGCTCTCGGTGAACGTAGCTGAGATAAAAGGAGGTGGTGGTAGAACAGTAGTATTAGGACTTTTAAGCACATCTGCCAGGATCGGACAGCCGTATGATGCTGTTCCACTTGCCTTTCAAGCTGTTGGATCTTAGTTGAAGTAGTTGAATGAGAGGAAGCTTCGATTTTGACAGCTGCAACTTCTTTCTTGAGATCATCGATAGACGAATCTAGTTTCTGAACGTGAGATTGAACAGCTTGGATCATAGCTTCAAGAGAAAGAAGCTTTTTTCGATGGTCGTTGAGATATTCATAGGAACGTAACTGATCTGCACAAATGACGGAGATCATAAAGGCTGGAGGTAGAAGTGATTCCTCTGTTGGGGTATTCGGGGTCAAAGGATTGGCTATGATGGATTCACTACTAGCAAGAATAGGATCTGACGGAGATATAGGGATTGCAACTGGAATAGAAGGTGAAGGTGAAGGTGAAGGTGGGTCTGAAATGGATGAAGAAGACAATGAGGCAGATGAAGAAGATGATGATGAAGTAGTGTTGGAGGAAATGACAAAAGCCCCTTTACGGCGAGGCATCTCAGCGATGCACTGAGGGAAACCGTGTGACTCTTTCTCTCTCTCTCTCGCCAGCACGGTTCTCACGATTGCCCCTCTCTTCGGCCCTCACGGTTCTCACGGTCACCTCTCCCTTCGGTTCTCACGGTTACTCCTCCCTTCGGCCCTCCCCGAAAAATGCGAATGTCAGGTTGTTTACGGTCCTATGCGGCGACTCCCTTCGGCCCTCCCTTCAGCCCTCCTCTCCTATGCGGTCATATGCAGTCCCAAACGACCGCAAATGAGGTCGTTTGCGGTCCTATGCGACCCTTCCCTTCGGCCCTCTCCATCGGGCCTCCCTTCATCCCTCCCCTCCTTTGCGGTCCTATGCGATCGTAGGCGGTCCTATGTGGTCCCAAAGGACAATAAAGGAGGTCGTTTGCGGTCCCTCCCTTCGACGCTCCCTTTAGCCCTCCTCTCTTTTGTGGTCCTATGCGGTCCCAAACAACCATAATAGGTTCTGATAAAAAAGTTGTCGTTTTTCTTGGAGTAACTGAAAGGTGAATGATATGACCTTATAGTTACTCTTGCAACTCTATCAGGTTGTAAGAGAGTGTGTTTGCTAGGGCATGCTTTCGTTTTCGTGATTAAAATCACCTTCAAGAAGGTTCAAAGTTTGAAATAATTGATGAAAACTTCTGCTGAATTTGTCCGGGATCTTGAACTGATCCGAAAACCTAATTGAAGACTAAATACTAGCTCTAGAATGACTAATAGTTAATTTGACTTTGACTAAATACTTCCTACATACATTTAATCAAGTACATAATAAGAGTAAATTCAGTACTCAGCTGAAAAGTACTAAACTATTATTCATCATAATGATGCATCAACATATCCATTACAAGGACTAATCAATCTTGTCATTGTGAATTATATCATCATGTCTTTCTTTGTAAGTAAATAGAACATCAACATAGATGAAGCTTGATTGCGCAGCAATGAGTGCATAATATTTCATCTCCAAGGCGAACGAATCTATAGGCTTATTTCCTCTTGAGTTCTTCATGCAGTTCCTCATTTGGTTCTAGACTGAAATTATATTTTTCATGAACTATTCAAGTTGATATGGTCATTGATATATCATTACAGAATCATGACTTTTTTCAATGCATTATTACTCTGATTTTTGTAAAATAAAATCATGGTTGTCTTCAATTTTTTGTTATTACAATAATGGATCAATAGATGCCTTAGTAGAGAGCCATCATGGTTGTCCATGACAACTAATCACAATCAATGTGTTTTTCAAAATGAGGTGTACAAGAGATCCATTTTTGCACAGAGACATTGTCTACTGATCTTGAGCCCAAAGCATTTTCACGCTTCCACTCTTCAAGTTTCGGGGGGAAAGTAGCTATCCCATGATCCGAGGTTTTCCCAGTAGCATATGAAAATCAAACTAGCCCATGAAATCTCTAATCTTATAATCAAGTATCCGAAGAAGTTGAGCACCATGAACATGAGAGTTAGCAACTTTGATACAAAATGTATGCGAAGCAAACTCTAGAATGGTTGATAGGCATGAGAAAACATAGCTCTAGATAAAGGACTGCATCCTGTCATTGTCCAGTGTAGAGTTAGCATGAGCTAGCATTAGAGAAACTGCTGCTTGGCGTCCTAAACGGCTTTGTCAACTTGATCTTGTGTGCTAATCAATGCATTCTAGATATTAGAGGTGTATGTCTCCAAGGCATCCTCATGTTGCTTCGTCTTTTTCAGCTCTGCCTCTGACTTCTATTCGTGTTGCTTGGCTATCTTTAGCTCTCGATTGACCTGGATCAACTTCTGACTGATAAGGGTATTCTTTGATCCAAGATTCGCTATTCGCTTCTCCATTGAAGATTTTCCATCAATCATATTCTGGATCATTTGTCCTAGGTGTGTGGATCCCTAGGATATCAACATAATCCAATGAAACCGTCGGCTTTGTCGTAGTAGCAGCAGGATGTCCAAATCCCACAAGTTGTCCGGATTTGCTTTGAAGGTTGGCATGTGAATCTTCCTCTTCAAAAATGTCTTCACCCTTGCTCTTCTGGCCGAGCTCGGGTTTAGCGAATCCTTCTGGGACTTGCACGTTGAACTGCTTTGGTGATACGATCGTAGAAGAGATTCTGATGGTGTCGGGTGCCGTAAATGCCTGTGCTCGGTCTTGGACCTACTGAAAAGATGTTGCAAAATCCAGATTTTTTAATATTTCATGGAACCGATCGAATCCCATTTCGGGGGAGTTGGGATTAAAAGGCCCGGGGCTCAAAGGCATTACAAATTGCTCATCTGTCTGTAAGGGATCGAAATCATTGAACAGTTCCATAAACTTTTGTGTGGAAGGAGACATGGCTGTAGAATGTGGGGGTGAGGTGGCTTGGGCTTCTACAATTTGAATGATGGATCCAATAGTTACCGAAGGCACTTGTGAAGAATCGGAGGCAAGTATAGTAGCAGAGGATGGAGGAACGGGTAGTTCGGAGTGAGTAGCAACGGGAGTATGGGCGCAAATGACGGTGGTTGTTAAGTATAGTGTCAAGACGCGGGAGGCGAGTTGGGTGAAACAATCTCACTGCGTACTCGACGACGACTCTGGGATGAGGAAGCCTGGTGGGATGATTCGGCTAGTCTAGAACATAAGTAGCAGCGCGAAACCCGTGAACTTTATTTTCTAAATAAGTGGCGACCAAGGATGACAAAAGAGAGCCAACAATGAACTGCTGTTTGGTATTACTCTTGATGGCTCTGTTAAGCTCTCCAAAAACCATCTGGTACCAGTCGTAAGGCTGCACGGTCCCCTTATCTGACTCGTAGTTAGATTCTACTAGGCGATGGAGAATCTGTGAGGAGATTCGTTCCTTCCTGAGGTTTCCAACCATTAGGAAGTTGTTCAAAAGGTGGGCTGCGACAAGTAGGGTAGGATCACGAATGACTTCGAGCAAATAGCCATCATTGGTGTGGTACTGATTGATCTGTGTATCAACAAAAGGCTTGATGGCAGCCTTGGTCTGTTTATGGGAAGGAGTAGGCCGAGGACCAGACGTAATGCCTACGGCAGCAAGGGCGGCCTCAATCACCCGCATCTTGTGCACAACTCCCTAAAAGGTGATGCAAAACTTCGTCTTGGCCTCATTCCAAGTTCCGAAAGGCCATACTAATGAGCTCCATACTTATTTTATTTGAGAAGGCTTTCCCATGGATCCCCATCGCCTTGAACAAGGGCTCGGGGAGATTCAACCACTCAGCAGTGCCACGATGTTTGTTGAGGTTGGAACATCACGGATAACGACAGATCTGAGTGAAACACTAGTATCTAAGACATGATGGCAATTCGAAATGGATAAAAATTGAGAACAGAAAATTGGAAAGTATATCAGAAAGTTGTGTGAGAGTTTTGGAAAAGTTTGTCGTGGGAAAAATTCGCAAGAGCTTCGCTAGCACAAGGGTGAAATGAATTCGAAATCAGTCCTTTTATAGGCTAATTTGAAGGGTCTATTAGACAAAGTGCTAGTTTGGCTATTTAGTTATGGACAAAAATTTGCAGGCTTGTTCAGTACTGTGCAAATAGCCTCTAGAATTTTTGGCGAAGGTTCATGACCAATAGGGTAGCTCGACGAAGGTTCTGTAGGTCTCTGGAGAGAGTTCACCCCTCACCTAAGTGCATACTTCGCCTAGGTGCTACATTCAAGGCAAATTTTCAGGGCTTCAACCTATGTCCAACCTAATTTTGATATTATGAGTCCATCCGTCAGGTCAACGAAGGTTCATAATGAATGTAGCATGCTTGGCAAAGGTTCCCAAAATGGCATATTTCTGAACTCTCGCCTAGCTTCACAACAGGTACTTTTTGTGCAAACCAACCTTCGCCCAGCTCAATATAAGTAGATATGAGCTAGATGTATCATCTGACAATTCGAAAAATGTTCATATGATTGTTTGTTCAAGATCTGACTAAAAAAGTAAATTTTGAAGTCATTTTCATCAAAATTTGATTCTTGAAAATACTTTTCTAACTTTTGCTCATCATTCTTGTTTTTTTTTCTTAATACTATTAAAAAAAAAAAGAATCAACTAGTAGTAGAAAACAACAAAATTGGAAAACAAAAAAAAAGAAGTAAAAATGAGTAAATCTTCGATCACGCTGATAGATTTGATTGCCAAAACTTGCGTAATCGGCTGTCATTAATTGGGGTATCAAATTTTCTACCATCCAAATGTTCTAATATCACTACTCTGTACGATAATATTTCTTTAACTTTGTATGGTCATTTACCTCTAAATTTTAATTTTCCTTTGATGAATTTTGTTTTGTACATCAAAGCTAGATCTCCTTCCTTCAGATCTTTCTTATGTAAACGACGATCATGCCATGTCTTACGATGAGCTTTCTTTGCTGCTAGTGCATGAACTGTCAGCAATCTGGTTTTATAAAGTTTATGCAAAGCTTCATGATGTAGTTGTCCTATGAATAACAAAAAAGTCCTCCAATAGACACTTTATTGTTTCATTGAGAAAATGTGTTCCACGATCACTCACAATTTCGATAGGACACCCAAATCTACTAATGATATTCTCATATAAGAACTTGGCCGTAGTCTTTGCATCGGCAACATGAACTGATCGTGCTTCAATCCAATTGGTCATATAATCGGTCGCTACGATAATATATCTGGCTTGAGTACCTCTTGCCGTAAGGTGAATAGGACCAACATAATCAAGTTCCCATTTTTCGAACGGTACTTGTGCCAAAATCGGATGTAAAGGCTCATAGATCTGCTTCGTAGGACGACGTGCTTGTTGACAAACATCACATAACTGAATATTATTTTTTGTATCTTTATGAAGTGTAGACCACCAACATCTTGGTTGTAAATTCTTTCGAACATCTGTATCGAATGAAAAATGTTCTCCTCCCATCCCATCATGTGAAAACATGATTAGATCAGGCACTTGATGTGACAAAACACATCTTCTCAAAATATCATCAATTCCATGACGTTATAATTGACCTGCAATCAATTGATAAGGTGGTGCGTTAACAAGCAGTCGTTTTTGTTGATATTTGTTTAGAGATTCGTTAGGTTGTCCTAACATCAGATATTCAACAATATTAGCTATCCATTCAGGTACTGCATCAACATAAAATAATGCAGCATCTGACAATTTGTCATCCACTTCAGTATTGACAGGTGTTGTCTTTATTCTTGAGACATGATCGGCAAGATAATGTTGTTTATCCTTTCGAACCACAACTCGAAAATCAAATTCAGTCAATAATAGTACCATCTTGCAATGCGTGCTGTATTGCATGTCTTATTTACTAAATATAACAAAGGATGATGGTCAGTACAAAATGCAAAATGTGTCGCCATCAAGCAATGTCGTAATTTCTTTTCTGAAAATACCATAGCCAATGTTTTGAGTTCCGTAGTAGAATAATTCTTTTCAGAATCACTAAGTTGTCGACTGGCAAATTTGATAGGGTAATCTTTTTTCTATTCTCTTGGTTGCGTTAAAACTGATCCAATGGCATATTTGATGCATCAGTATGCACATGAAATTCAATTGTCCAGTTTGGAGTTCTTAGGATTGGTTCAGAAGCTATGGCTTTTTTTAAATTTTTCAAATGCTTCCAACGGCTCAATTGTCCAAATTGGTACAACAGTTAGCTTGTATATAGGTCGTGCCAATTCCGCAAAGAATAGAATAAATATTCGATAATAATTTTGCATGATCCATAAAAATGTAAACTCCTTGAATTGTTCCTGGTGGAGGTAACTCCACAATGACCTTGATTTTGGAAAACTCTGTAGCAATTCCATGTCTTCATACAGCATGCCCAAGAACAATTCCATGAGTAACCCAAATCTGACATTTTTCGGGATTTTAGAAAATTTGATATTTCCGACAACGTTCACAAATGATCCAGATGGTCCGTCTTAGCACTATGGTCTGTCTAAGCACTATGGACTCCAAGATCATCCAAATAAATTTGAAGAAATTTCTGCAGATACTCCTTGAAAGCAAATTGCATAACCCACTGAAATGAACTTGGTGCATTACATATTCTAAATGACATGACTTTATAAGCATATGTTTTCCATTCTGTTGCAAAAGTTGTTTTATGTTGATCCGCAGGTGCGATTTTAACTTGATTATAACCACTGAATTCATCCAAAAAGCTGTAAGCTTCCACTCCAGCAAGGGGCTCTTTGTAAAAGGTAATGGAAAGTGATCTTTGAGTCACTTTGTTCAAGGCCTTTAGGTTCACACAAATTTTCATCTTGACATTTTTCTTAGAAACGATGACAATTGGTGAAACCCACTAATAAGTATGCTCAATTTCATAAATGAAATCGGCTTTTAGTAATCTTTGTAAACCCTTCTTGATAAGATCTGTGACATTCGAATTACAACGATAAAATCTTCTCACTTTTGACATTGCATTAGGTATAAAGGAAATATTATGCTCCATTATTGAGGTAGGAATTTCCTTTAAACCCTTGTAAGTCCAAGCAAATCAATCTTGATATTTAAACAATAGCTTCCTCAAGGATTGGAATTGATTTGTCGAAAGTTGGGTTTCAATTTGTACTAGCTTTTTTACATCTCCTGGTTCAGCAAGATTCATAGACTAAGTCCTAGCTGGTCCATCATAAACTTCTTGTGTTTCTGGCAAGTACTTGATCATCAATTTGTACTAGCTTTTTTACTTCTCCTAGTTAAGCAAGATTTATAGAATGAGTCCTAGCTGGTCCATCGTAAACTTCTTGTGTTTCTGGCAAGTACTTATCATCAATTTGTACTAGCTTTTCTACTTCTCCTGGTTCAGCAAGATTCATAGACTGGTCCATCAAGTTCACAATGAGCTTTAGGTAACATGATTACAACATCATCAAGGGTATAACGTTTGAAATGATCTAGCATATCTTGATGAACTTCATCTTAACCTTTGCTTTGAGTTTATTTTTCTTGACCGAAGTCTTGTGAGAAGAAGAGAACTTCTCAGAATTCTGACTTGATGAATCATCTTCAAGATTTTCTTTCTCTTTATCCAATAAATGTGGGACATCTTTTGGATCATCTGTCGAAACTACATCTTGTGATATATTTTTCCATTTCAGAATCGTGTTATAATTTTGTTTGGCTTGTTTTTTCATCATTGGTCCTGTATTCTTCCCTTCCTTCAATAGTGACTATTTTTGGCGATTGTATTGTTGGTTCATCAGGAATATTACAAACTCTAAACCTTGTAGGAACCATATGATTTAGAAACTGCTCATCAGTAAGTTCATCATTTTCGTCATAAGATAAAACATGACTGACATGAATAAGTTCATCTTCAATAGGATCTAGAATCGGATTGGTTGATATCTATGCCACATTCATCATATTGACAGGAAAGGTGATAGGCGTATCCATAGTACGATCAACCATTGGAATGTCGCTTAGCTCTGAATTGTTATCTCGTTGAGACATATATCCTGCTGTATAATCCACGATTGCAAGAGCTTGATTCCAGTCAACATTATCTGTTTGAGAGTCATAATGAACTTCCAAAGCGTTTACTGGTCTATCACAAGTATGATCCGTTGTTGATGAATCATCATCCGTCTTCTGGACTGTTGGTTTGATTGTCCAAGTTAATGGATCAACTTTAACTGCACGCTCATGATTCTCAAATGTAATCTTTTTTGTTCTCCAATTATGAATTACTTGCGCAACTCGTAACCATGGACGTCCCAATAGGATGCGATAAACTTCTGGTAAGTCCATTATTACAAAAGTAATGACAAATTGGATTCCCGCAATTTTCATGGGTATGTCTTCCACTATGCCTTTAGGATGAATTGTTGTCTGATCAACTAACTTGATAGCAAAATTTGCAAGTTTCATCCTTGTAAGGTCCCATTTAGCACATAGTTTTGTTGAAATCAAATTGACTCTCCTGAACCTCCATCTATCACGGCTGTCTCATGACCAAATTGTTTATGTTGTATCGGCGATATTTCTTTGCTCACTATCCCAAGCTGCTCCTACATTGATGCCCTTACATTGAGTACTTAGTTTGATTCTTCAAAATCGGCACAAAATAGTGGTTTCTGTTGGACTGTTGGTTCTATCTTGGTTAATCTCTTGGTTAACACTTTTTTAGCTTGAGGCACCAACTTAAGAAATTCTCCCAATGTAATATCCATCTTCCTAGATAGAATATTCATGATCAGTTCTGTTTGCGGCGCTTCAAGTTCGGTCATTTTGAAGGGTTCTTCGTGATGTTGTAAATGAGTGTTAACATCCATTCGTGGATTATGTAAATCCGATGGTGGCATAGGTGAAGAATGAATCACTGCTGCAGCTTTGGTGGCTTCCAATGCCTCCTCTTCTTGTAAGTCTTTGATCCATTGCCTCAAGTTGTGGTATTTCTTTTTCTCAGAGTTGAGATTTGGATACACACTTGATGCGGTAGGTAAATCAGTAGCTGGCACAGATTCAACATGTGTTGGATCAACAACAGCTCCTTTCTGCGCCTGAGCTCGTGTAACAACCATCAACGGTGCACTTGGTTCAATAGGTTGGACTGTTGGCCTTTGCTTAATCATAATCACATTCAAAGGAGCAGTTATCAGCGGTGGTTTTGGTCTTGCTAGACAATCCTTGTAACAATGTCCATACCTGCATCCGACAAAATTGAGTAAACTTTCCTTTATTTGGACATTCAACAATTCTGTGATTTTCTTCACATCCAAAGCATTCAATTCAAGTGGTGCTCTAGCCCACTGTCTAGACTGTTGTTGTTGCGCAGCAGTATAGATGGCATATTGCTTTGAAGAACCAATATCGTGATCAGTGATGGTAATGACATGTACTCTGCTCGACATTTAAGTTACTGTCTGATCCTCTTAGGTAGACCTGCTAAGAACCACATAATCATAGCGTCATTATTAATTAGTTCAGGATCACATTCTAATTTCAGATGTTTGACCCGTTCACTACAATCTTGCACCCCTTCTCTCTTTACCATGTTAGTTTTACTTGAAAGTAGGAAAGGATCTTTTAAGAACTTCTTGGATTTAAATCTTGTAATTAGGCCAACTTTAACTACTTCCCAATCCATACGTTTAGTCTCATCTTGGTTTTAAAACCAATCTTGTGCTGCTCCAGTTAAGGACATAGGAAATAGCTTAAGTTTATCTTGTGGAAAAACTTCGCCATAAACCTCGCATGATTCAACAAATATCTTGAGAAATCTAACTGGATCAAATAACCCATTATACTTTGGCAACTCTAAACGAGGTGTTCTTCTAACAATGACTTGTGGAACAACAATCGTTGAGCAGGGGAAGCCAAACAGATCACCATTTCTAAGATCCATTTGGATCTGAAAAAATCAAAGAAATCAATAGAAATCGTTTATTTCTGCTATTTTGGTTACAAAAGGCATCCAATTTCCAGAAATTGAACAAAAATCACCAAAACAAAAAAAAATACAAAAAACCAATATTCGCCTAGTCTATTGTACCTAGATCTCTGACCCAGACCTATTTATAGCCAGGTCGACGAAGGTTAATTTCAAAAATAGAAGGCTAAAGTGACCGTTCCACTAGTTGCTGGAAACCTTTTGTAGAAAGTTTTACACCTTTCTGCAAGAATATCAATTCTCTGAGAGGAACCTTCGCCTGAACCTTAGCCAGAGTCACAGTCAATCTATCATATTATTTTTGATAATCAATAAGTTGGGCAAATATTAAGTCAAGGTCAGTTGTTACACTCAGCTATTTTTTTGCATTAATAACAATATCACTCTTTGATCTTTCACCTGAACCTTCACCGATTTGCCTAAGGTTTCCAAATATAGCATTCTATTATTTTTTAGTTCGGCGAAGATTAGATCCATCTGGATTACCCAAAAATTCTATCTTAATCCTCGCAAGCTACAAAAAGTCATTGTTCACCAAAAAAGAACCTTCGCCAATTCTACCCTAGTATCATCATTATCAAATATACCTATTGTTAAGATTAGTTTTTTCAGATTTGTTTAAAAAGGCCAGATAAGTGATTTTTTTACCCAAAATAGTATTGAAAGAACCATCGCCGAGTTAACCTTCGCTAGTACTATTTTTTAGTTCTGATCTATCAGATCTAGCTATTGTCAAATTTTTGGAAGATTTTGTTACAGTTTGCCATTGATTATGAGAAATTCATATTTCTAGAGTGTTGATCGTTTGATCAAGATCTTTTCTCCAAAATCAAAATGTGATTATTGACAAGTGATAAAGTTTTACAGATCTGATCAAAGATAGGAGTTAATTGAAAAATCTAGATCCAATCTCATTCTTCTTTTGAAGTGATTTGAAAGAATGTTAGATTCAGATATTAAACCTAAGATACATGCAGCAAAATAGTCCACACAAATCAAGCAAAATCTCTCTCAAATTAACCCTAAAATGCAATGTTAACTCTATTATGCCAAGACAAGATGTCTAAATGCAAGCTAACATCCAAACATGGATCAGAAACATGCTGAAAAATGAAAATTGGCATAGCTCCCCAGCAATGGTGCCAAAATTGTAGCGGGTATCGAAATGAAAGTATTTGAGATTCGACCCAGACGACCTCGAAACCAAACGAAGAGACACGAAACAAAGGAACTAAGGATAACAGACAATAGCTAACTAGTTGATTAGCTTAGGCTTGTCTTGTAATTCTTTGTTTAACTGTCTTGTAAACTCCACACAGAAGAGATAAAAATACATTCTAGATCAACACGAGTTCAGAAGAGAGAGAATATAGAAAGAAGATAGAGAGAATAGTTGTGCATGAAAGTATGCCAACGAGTAGAACACAACGATAGACCTGAGTGTTAGGCCGCCAACGAGTGAGACACTGATAAAATTACTCGAATCTAAAAAATAGATAATGCAATTGCTCTCTTCTCCATTTCCATTGCTCTCGTCATCTTGATTGCTTCAATTTTTTCAGGTCTGTGATATGTAGTCGCATGCTTAGGATCATGAAACTTTTGCAAAAGAAAAATAAATGAAGAATTCTTGACAGTTTTGCGAACATAATATTTCACGACAGATTCACGATATTTTCGCGACAAGGTATCAGAACAAAATAGATTCGCGAACAAAATAGTTTTGCGACAATTTCGCGACATGGTATCAGAGCCATGTCGGGTTATCATTGCATGATATCCAAGTTGTGATTCTCTAAGCAACACAATATGGATACAACGATCCAGACAAGAATATCAATTAGTCTTGATGGCGAAAACTACAGAGTATGGAAATTCAAAATCAAAACACTTCTAAGGGGTGAAGGCATCTGGTCGGTGACCGAACTCTAAGGGGTGAAGGCATCTGGTCGGTGAAGGCATCTGGTTAGTGACCGAACTCATAGAGGTGCAGTCTCCAGAGGGAGACCCGAGGAGAGCTGAGTGGATCAGAAGGGATAAACGTGCAATGGCGATCATCGTTTCATCCATCAACGAAGAACTACTCATGCAGATTGAAGACTGTGAGAGCAGCCATGAAGCATGAAAAAGATTAAAGCAGAAGTACAAAGTGAGGACTGTCGCTTTGGTGATGCATCTTCACAATCAGCTGCAATCTATACGATGGGATGGCAACCAGTTGGATCAGCTTGTTGAGAAGATCAGAACGATCTTCGCTCAACTCGCTGCATCTAGACAGGAGCACCAGGTCCCAACACCACAACAACTGATGTACTTCATGAAGTCCCTACCTGCGTCCTATCAGCCGTTGAGAATGCTCATGCTGAGTCTACTAGATGTGACATTCGAGAGAGCAATCAGTCTTGTCGCTGATGAGAGACTGATGAGGAACGAAGGAGAAAGAAGCAGTGATCAAGAAAAAGCTCTTTTCACGAAGGGAAGGAAGAAGAACAAGAACAAGCCTAGATTCGACAAGACGAATACAAAGTTTTTGTAGTTTTTAGTCGTCCAATCATGATAATCTATGTAGATCAACATTTGGTGGGCTTTAATTTAAGGATTTAAATACGGTAATTGGTGCTCTTTTGTGATGCTTATTCTCACCTTCTTTTAAGAAGATCATTCAGAAGTCAATTTGCTTAGTCATTTGGTAATTTTAACAATTCATGCAGCCAGGAGTGGGAAGGTGTTAACAAGGTTCGTGACCAAAAGGAAGATGTCAACAAACATTATCAAGATTTGAAGAAAAAGTTAGGAGAGAATGTGCAAATATGAACATGACAAGTTGAAGGTATTAAAATTGAAGTTTTATTTTGCATTTCTTAAAAAGTCCAGGTATATACTATTTCCTCAAACTTAGACAAGAAATTTTATGTTGTGAGACCCTTGCTTTTGTTATGGCAAGTTTGATATCTGCAGGTTCATTGACTTGTCAGGCTATTTCTAAGGCCAGTGAGGAGGCTCGACTTGATTTAACAAAAAAATTGAAAATGGTTGAGCGCATTATCAAACTGGAGCAGCTGAATAGCAAGGTGACTTTTTAATTTGATTGTATACTGGAGCCTAGAGAGATATCGATATATTCTAGCTAAGCATGCAACAAGTAGTTAGATTTTTCAGGCTAGTTTTTCTTAGAGGTGGCTTTGTTTCCTCAAGAAAAAGTGTGTGAATTGTCCCTGAAGAATCTACAAGAGTAATTTTTAGTAGTGGCAAAGGATCCAAAAAATATCCTCTCATTGTGGTATGGTTGCGTCTTCTAGTTGCAAAATTGTGTGCGACATTATGCTGCAGTTGTGCACAATTAAGTGGCAACAGGAAATAGTTGCCTTCGGTTCCCATTACTGGGATATGTTTTATATCCAAAAGCAAAATTGATTGATATTAAATTATGATAAGAGATATGTTATGTACCATAATGGTATGCCCTTCAGTGACGGCTTCGCAAGGGGCATGATGCAGGTCTGGCGTTATTGACATGTTTTGGTGCCACGCGTCATGTTTGATGGGACCCACTATGCTATGCCTATAAAGTGGTGGGGTTTCTCTTTTGCCATTGACTCAGTCTACCCGAGAGTTGGTGGATGGAGAGCACGAGCATTAGCCAGGATGTATCTCCAGGCTAGGAGATGTGTGCTAGGGAGAGCCAAGGACGATGGTTGGTGGTATGGGACGCCAGTTATTACAGGAGGCTTGATCAGACATGTGATGTCGATAGCTTCAATGCATGGGGGTGGGTCTCTATGGATGGGCAGATACGGTGCGTCGTCACTGGTATGGGGTGTGCGTCAACCTTCAAGGCAATCGAAGATTCATGAGAGTTGTAACATTTGGTATCAGAGTAGTCAATTTCCTATAAAGTGCACTAATTCCCTTTTATGCCTTTGCGGGTTGAAATTCCTTTAAGGATATTGTGGCTATTGGTTTTTTGTATAATCTTATTTCAAGTTTATTCTTGAAATGGTTGAATTCTTTTGGGTTGAGAACTAGTTGTAAATTGGTTGCTATTAGAGTATTAGATTTGTATTTCTTTTAATGTAATTTATTAAAAGAAATGTGGTCTAAACTTATTTTCCCTTCTCCTTACTTTTTCAAAAAAACAAAAAATGAGCTGGGTGCTGGTGTTTGCGCGAGTCTACACGTCTGGGTCCATGCTCCTGTTATTTTTTTTTACGTCTCTGCAGGTACGGCTGTCAACTCTTCCTGCAAGCGCATGTATTTTTTTTTGGTTTTGTGGTACCTCGACCTAAGGTCCAATTTGGTGAAATACTTAGCACCATTCAATTGGTCCATTAAGGTCCATCCGAGGTAAGGGATACCGGTTCTTTAAAGTCATTTTATTAAGCTTTTTGTAATCGACACAAAAACGAGTACCACCGTCTTTCTTGCCGGTTAACAAAACATGAGCTCCCCAAGGGGACTTATTGGGCCTAATATGGCCCTTACGTAATAACTTCTCAAGTTGCCTAGCAACCTCATCTTCTTCCTTCGGGCTCATCTTGTAAAGAAAAAATGATACAGGAGAGCTGTCGGGATTGAGATCTATGTGATGGTCTACTCCCCAAGAGGGGGGAAAGACCCTCAAGCAATTGATCAGGAAATATATCACTATATCCCTCTTAAGTCTTTTAAAGATTTTGCTCTCAGGCGTTGATTCTAAATTAACATCAAAAAAAGACAATGCTTTAGGGGAAGACGATACATCAACATTGAAATTATGAGTAACAAAGGCATGTAAGATCCATCTTTCAAATAATATAAATACGAGTGATACTCAGAATCCAATAAACATCGATTAGCCTCATGAGCAGTTACAAAAGGTAGATCAGGATCATCGCCTTTAGGACAAACCAAAGAGCCATTATGCAAGAAAGATATACTATGAGAAACATAATCTTTCTTTAACGACTCATTCCTAGCATAAAACCATTCCTTACCTTGGATAAACTCTACCTTATCATGATTCATAATATGAAAAGACAAGTTATCTACATAGTTCTGAATCTTCAACGATATGTGGGGGACAAACTGTTCCCAGACCTGTTGTTCTCCTTCAACTGCCATCCTAACCACGTATTTGTGGTCACTTGGTGCGGTTGCTGGCTGCAGCTTCTGCACCAATTTAGCATTAATAAAATTTTGAGTAGAACCATTGTCAAATAAAATACTCATGGGTTGGGTGCCTACGAACCCACTCATACGAATGAGGCCGTGAGATCCAAACACCACAGTATTAAAACGACAATTACTACATATAGTTTCATCCGTAAAGAATACATCAATACAAAAAATGGAAGAATTATCTAGAGCCTTGAAAGAGCTGCCTCTCTTCTTTCATTTCTTCGGGCAGTCTTTTGAAAGGTGCCCCTTCTCCATACAGGAGAAACACACAACCCATCGCTTTTGACCTTGTCAAAGTCATCTCTCTCCAACCAAGGGCGCTTCTTTTTCTTTGCCGAAGGGAAAGCTTCATCAACAACTCTCTTTTTGTCCTTTTCAAAGGAAGGACCCGAAGAGGATTTGTCCTTGGATTCAGGCTTCTGCTGCTTTTTGCGGGTCATTGTGTGTGTATCGTTGAAAATTCGAACAAAATGCACAGCATCTTCAAGGGATTGTGGGTAATTGCGGCGGACCTCCAACTGATACTCTTTGGCAAGCCCAAAATAAAATGTAGCTTAAGGAGAACTTTGTCAATGCGGTTAACAAATCACGAAGCAGCTTCCTGGAAGTCTTGTAAATAGACATCCAAGGGTTTCATCCTCATTTGCAATGTAGCAAATCGACGATAAAATTCAAAATCGTCAAGGACTGGCATAATAACAAGGATTCATCTATGAGATAGAACACTCTTGGCATACAACCAAGATTTTCATAAAATAATATCAATCTTATCATGCTCCATAACATGGAAGTCATGTTCTTCACGATATCCTTGAATATACACATGTACTTTGAGAACTGTATATTTTCAAAATTGAGACTGCTCCCCCTTTGCAAGTGTAACCTTATAGTGACCTTTGCTTGCTTCTTTTGGTAGATTCAGCCTCTGCACAAAGTCAGCATTTATAAAGTTATTAGTTGCACCCGTGCCAAACAAAAGAGTACATCTACTTTGTTTTATGGATGTTACCCAAGATCCAAGTCCTACAAGGACTGATATGGAGGAAATGGCGCGTGCGATAAATTTGTTGCAGCAATAGGTTGTCGACATGCACTCTAAGCATGAACGAGCGGAGACCGAGTTGAGGGCTATGTCCCAATCTTGGCAGACACTCCTCAACCCGATGTTTACCCCGGAGGTTTTCACTGGAGAGAAAAAGGACAGACATTAGGATGTGGTCTTGGCATGGCTTGATTGATGGACATCTCATTTTTCCATGCACAATCTGCCAGACAACTCCCGGATTGCCACTGCCATTATGTTTTTATGTGGAAAAATGTACTCATGGTGGCAGGATCTTAAGGAGCGTGCTATAGTCCCATCTACTCGGGATGATTTCCAGGTAGCCTTTAAGTTTTGCACCATCAACTAATGGAATGGTGTGAACCACCACATCTGGCGATATGCCCTTCATCTCAACATAATTCCATGCAAGACAATCGCGATATTCGCAAAGAATGGCTTTTTGATCTCTGAGTTCATCTACTTTTATGTCCTCTCTTACAAATACTATGCGGTTGTCTTCTCCCTCCTCCACTAGATCTATCTCTTTCGTACGGGTAGGACCTTCGTTAACGTTGGCCCCTTGGGAGGTGTTTTCTACTGGCTCTCTCTCGGCTCTAGGCATGAACACTACCACTTCATCCATTTCTTAATCCTTGAAGTACTGTGGCACGTCATGCACAAGCTTGGATTCTTCTAGCCCAAGAGTACCTAGCTTGAGTATTCACTTGTGTCTTTTCAATCTGATTGAAGTTGATTCTTGAGCAATTGGATTTTTGATTCAGAGAGCACCCAGTTACACTTTCTACCTTGATATCTTATGAGGACCCTAGATGTGTCGCACTGATGATCCGCGAGATGTCAGACTTGAGGAGGAGACTAGATGATGCACATTCCCTGACACAGTTGAGCATTAGTTAGTGCATCTCCCGTCAGAGACAGAGATTTGAGGTACCCATAGGCTACGATTCAGAGATCCGAGGTACCCTAGGATTGTTTTTAATATTATTATAGTTGTAGATTTTCAACTTAAAATTCGTACTACCTTCCTCACTATGCTATTTTGTGCAGTTTTGTGTGGTGGAATGGTGGCAGGTACCAGCTGGATGTCTTGAAATTTGTTTCGCTATATGGTGCTTTTTTCTTTAAAAGTATTGTATTCTTTCAGCTATGTTTTACCTTGTTGGACTATGAATAAAGGTTTCAAAAGGTTTGGTCTTGCTTAGGCGAGAAGAGCTATTTTTTGTTAATCTCTCTCTCTCTCTCTCTCTCTCTCTCTCTCTCTCTCTCTCTCTCTCTCTCTCTCTCTCTCTCTCTCTCTCTCTCTCTCTCTCTCTCTCTCTCTCTCTCTCTCTCTCTCTCTCTCTCTCTCTCTCTCTCTCTCTCTCTCTCTCTCTCTGGTGGCACCCTCCTAGGCCCATCGTTGTTGCTCCTTCTTTGTCCTCAGCGCCCTCCATGGCTCTGTGCAAAAGGGAGGAGGTAACCCCCCCCCCCCCCCACTCTCCATCCCACCCTACTACCCCCAACGATGCTCCTTCCATCGTTGTTGCTATTGTAGATGGACAATTCCATATATTCCTACGTTGCACTCACCTCATCACGATTACTACATAGCCATGGTTTTCAACTCTCATGGTTTTCTTAGGCAGGAAGGCTACTTGACTACATCGATATTTCTTTATCGTCACTTCTAGAGGGCACACATCACTATATTTGGAAGTTTATATACAGATCCTATATATGTAGAGTTTGGGAGGGGAAGCCCCTTTATTACATATCCATCTTTATGGATACCGACTATACAAGTTGTCCTATCCTTCCTAGATATTTTGACGGGGGTAGGTCACATGGTTTGAGTTCTATATTGGGAGTACAGTTTAGAGTCTCATCTCATCAGTTACACCATGAGACAGATCGTTTTCATGGCACATCCAGGGAGGCCAAAGTTTGTTAGATCTGTTCACATGGAGAGATTGAGGATCATCACTTCATTTTCAGATGCCCAGTTCAGTTTAAGTCAAAAAACCCAAAAAACACACCAATCTGCATTTTGGAGGAAAAAAGAGCTTAAAATCTCATCAAATTTTTACATCTCCAGAATCAGTGATAATTAACCCTTGCATGACTGGCAGTAGCTCCAGGGTACTGTCCCAGACCTGCATAAAAGCCTACGAGAATTAGTTCCAAGCAGATTGTAGAAATAAGAGAAAAATCAATAAAAATTCAAAAAACCCTTGAAAAAATCCAAAAAACTTCAAATCTTCATAAGAACTCTCGCAGAGCCCTCTGAAGTTCCATCTCAGTGAGACTAGGACACAGAGAAGCTTGCGAGAGTTAGTTTGATATATAAGTGCCTGTGCGAGAGTTCCCAATGAGAAAAAGACGAGAAAGTATCAGTGAACCCTCGCAGACAACAAAATTTTCAGTTCCAATGGTCAAGAACTCTCATAGAGTATTCTGAAGTTCCATCTCAGTGAGACCAGGACATAGAAGAGCTTGCGAGAGTTAGTCTGATTCCAGTGAGCAAAAAATTGGATTTAAGTGCTAAAAAATCACTAAAAAGTGAATATCCAGCAAATTTTTCTAGTAAGAACTCTCGCAGACCCTCTCAATCGAATTAGAATGTCAATTTACATCAGTGATGAAGCCTGCGAGAGTTAGTGTGAAGATCTGGTGAAGATCAAGCCAAAAAGTGGTTTTGAACCCTCGCAGACAGTGAAATTTTCACTTCTTGCGAGAGTTAACTCTCGCAGAGAATTCTGTAGTGAGATCTGACCCAGATCCAGCTACTGTGAACCTTGCGAGAGTTACTTCCCAAAGATCTGAAATATATCAAGTTTTTTAAACAGCTAAAGAACCCTCGCATAGCCAACCCTCGCACAAGATAACTCTTGCAAACCAGATCAGTGAAAAGATCTCTATCAGATCTAGCTACTGTCAAAATCTCAGGTCAATCAGTGCAAGGAGTAAAAAGTTATCAAGGAAAAACCACTGTAAAAGGCCTAAAATTCACTTCCGGCCGATCAGATCGATCAGATCCTTGAAGATCCAGACTGCATTCTACTGTATAAGCAAGATCCAATCACTTTGGAACCTACCATCGGATGAATCTGAGATCGTGACGATCAATAGCACGAAGAATAGCAAATCAGACGCCACACCTTCTCAGATTAGCAGTTGTGCAACAAGAGGCAGAACCGGAACTAGCACCAATGGATCCAATGGGCCAACCCGTACTTGTTGCTCCCTTGCAAGCAGTCCAGAGAGCACCATGGATGGAAATACCAAAATACGACGAATCATCGGATCCCATCCGATTCCTCCAGATCTACGAGCAAGCTTGTGAAATCTACGGCGAATGGACACCTGCGGAGAAGCTGATGCTATTCCCTATGTCCTTACTGGCAGTGGCTCAGGATTGGTTTTTCAACTTGTCAGAGGAAGAAAAATCCACCTGAGAAGCGGTTAAAGCGGCTCTCATTACGCGCTTTAAACCAAGAAAGTTCCTGGAAGACTCGTTTCTCCTGCTAAGCAAAGTCAATATGGGAAAACGAGAAAGGGTCCGAGACTATATTGATCGGGTCAAACATCTACGATCCGAGTGCAATGCAGCCCTAACTCCCGATCATGCGGTGATCATGTGGTTCCTAGCCGGATTACCACGAAGCATCAGAAGAGAACTGAAACAATGGGAGCAGTACGCTACTCTGCAAGAAGCTATGAAAGATGCCATCAGAGAAGATGATGAGGGATCTGACGACGAATATCCTTCCACCCACACTCCTACTCCCTCAATCGCATTATCATCATCAAATGCATCTGCTCTATCCACAGAACTGTTGTTGGAGCAAATGACAAAATTACACAAACAGCAGATGGAGCAACTTACGGCGCAGTTTGACCAAAAACTGAAAGCCTTACAAGGAACTGTAGCAGTAACTCCACATCAACCAAAATGCCTTTTTGCGGGACTTTTAATGTCGCGGGCCTAAATGTCAAGTTAGTGAATAAAGTTGGATTTCCCTTCCATTTGGATGATTTTCACTCTTTTTTAAATTTGAATAATTAGGGAGGCAGAAATGGATCAATAAGATTCACAGGCCAGGGTCCTCCTCTCTACTATAAAAAGGGACCAACTCGAGTTTTCTACACATATACATATGTTCATTTCAATAAAGCAGATTGGTTCTCTTGTGAAATGGATTTATGAATGTCCTTGCTCTCTATCACTTTTCCTCCATCTCTCATGCTTTTATTGTGTTTGCTAATTGTTGGATCTGAGTATTGTTGGGTTTTCATGTTTCTATACTTTTTGTGAGAGAGAAAGAAACAGTAAGCTATCTTTATTGTGGTTCTTAGTGTTAATGGAGTAGTGTTAATGTTTAGGGTTAATGGATGTTAGAGTTAGATCTGGATCTTCCATTCATGTTGAAATCTGAATTTTGCTATCGCTCTCATGGGAACGAACCTACGCGTGACAACTAACTTCATCTCCTTGATGCTAGATTGATTAGATCTTGGGTTGAGGATAGACAAGAAAAGAAACGCACTACACAAGTGTGCAGGTACTGCAAGAGGCCTGGACACCTTGAGGATAGATGATGGGTACATAGAGACGCGCTAAACATTGGAAATAGGATGTCTAGGCCGGTAAACCATAGACCCCAGGAGGACAGAACAACGGGGCCATCAAGGCCACCTCAATACATACAACGGGGACCCAGGATCAGCCAAGAGAACAAAGGGAAGGCACGCATAGAAGATGACTGGCCACCCTTGAACTTCATAGCCATAGAGACACTGGAGAAACCCACAAGCAAGAAAGAGGTGTTTGTAGTGACCCGGAGTAACCTCCAGACAAAACTACCTCCCAAGAAATCCAAACCTACACCAAAACCGCCACCAGAGTTAGACAACTCAGTAGTCATTGAGAAGCCAGTATTTGAATCTACACCCATCTACGAGGATCCACTACCAACAGAGCAAGCTGAGGTTAGCGTCTTAGAAGGGCATAGGCACACCAAATTCCTAGGATTGAGAAAAGAGAAAACCAGCCTAGAAAGTAAGAGGACTATGACCCGAACGCGCAGGTTTAGGAAGGATATAGACCTAAATCCAAAGAGAGAGAATATTGACCAAGTTCAAGCCCTAGAGAATCTATAGTTGGAAATAGGGCTCTAGCAACAAGTACAGTTGTCACCCACTATTAAACGTACGGTCAAACGACTGATGAGACCACCTGGTACGTCCATGTCCTGTATAAAGAAATCGGAATAATTCCTGACGTGGATAGCCGGTCACTCTAGGTTATATGGTTATTGGTTATGCCTCGTCATCTGGGCTTGGCCTGTAAAGTAATTAATAATCATATGAGGGCCCAGACCTATAATTGGACATAGGAGCACATGCATAGTGAATGAATGCTTTAATGCAAGAATAGGAGGTCAATAGCTCAATATAGGTTGCATGGGAATCCTAGAAGAATATTCTCTCTCTCATGAGGAGAATAAGTCTATTGGAAACTCGCCCATCCTCCTATTGAAAATTCAGTTTCTTGAGCCTGTTTCTCCTCCTCTCTCTTAGGTTCTTCACTATGGCTTGGGGGCTAGGTCCAAGAGGAAACTCCAAGAGAGATCTAGGTTTGGATGGGTGGTTTTGCTCCACAGGTGTCCTTTTGGTTGTTTTGCAATAGGATCTAGTCAGATCTTCATTTGGTGATCCTTATAGTGGTATCAGAGCTATGGATTTGCATCAATCAGAAGGTGGAGCTACGTATTTTCTCAGCTTGGGGAATTGCAAAGTCCGAATGGCATCACTGGTACTTGACTTTGATCAGGTTCTCGCTGGGCTTGCAGCATCATGATTACCACGTCAATCTTTGAGACTATCAGGCATCTCGTGAACTGGAGCTCGTCGAGATTCCTCTTTCAGCATATTGATCTTGGCCCGACTGGTCATTTTTTGATTGTCTGTCACATGTGTAGAAGATGATGTTCTATCTGAGTCCAACTGGATTGACTTTAAGGAATCCAACACCTTCTTTTTGCTTTTTTTTGTCATTTTGGTGGGTTCATCCTTGTTGTCTTTCTTCGGGACTGCCGTGACATTCGCCTCATGGTTGCGAATATCAACGTCCACTGTAGCTATCGCCTCTTCGGGTAGGTCACTCCATCGGATCACCTGGTTGTAGCATTGCTTCAACTGATTCTTCTTATTCGCAGGTGCCTTGGGTAGATCGATCCTTGAGACTTTCGCCATAGCAGATTTTTGTGGTGGTTGAGCTGGTACCTTCTTGGTTCCGTAACGATCTAGGTCCATGTGGGGTAGGACCTGTTCATCAGTTAGCTCAATCTCCTTATTATAAGTTAGAGCATGTTGCCAAGGGACTAGATCATCGTCCACTGGGTTCTCAATAGGCTCTGCTGATAGCCATGCTACGTTTATCATATTCACCCCAAATGTGATTGGTGTGTCCATAGTGTAACATTTGGGTGAAGATGTACTAGGTTTTGGATCTGATTCATATTGACATGTCTGGCAGTCAATAGTTGTTGATGCATCTGTCCATCTCACGACATCCGTCTCTGAATGATAGTGACCTCCCTTGGCTGGCCTTGGGCGATCAATCGTATGATCTATCGTGGATGATCCGTCATCAGCCTTGGGTGCAATAGGTTTCACCGCCCATGTGGTTGGATCAACCTTTACAGCTTGTACTTTGTTCTCGAAGGTGAGTTTCCCTGTACCCCAGTAAACCATGGTCTTCAACCATGGTCTTTCCAGTAAAACACAATATGCAGATGGAGATTCAGGTATATCCATGACTACAAAAGTAATCACAAACTGCATGCCTGCTATCTTTACGGGGATATCGGCAACTACACCTTTTGGTTTCACACAGGATTGATCTGCTAGCTTGATGGCGAATCTTGCGTGGAGATTAGATTGACACCCGATCCTCCATCTACCACTGTCACCTCGTCCTCGTATCTCTTGTATTTGATTGGCAAAGTGATGTTGTGTTCCTCACTTTCTCATGCTGCTCCAATGTGGAGGACGTTATCTGTTTCATCATAGCCCGCACAATATATGGGCTCAGGCGCTACTAGCTCCTCATCCGCTTTGGCCCATTCAGCTAGAAGGCTTTTCGCTTGTGGTGCAATCCGCAGTAGTTCTCCGAGTGGTAAACTAACATGGCTTGATAGTAAAAGTGTGAGCCTTTCAGTGCGTGGTTCCTCAGGCTCCACCATGTAAAAAGGTGGTTCATGTTGGTGCAACCAATCATTCTGATCAATGCGCAGTGGTGAGCCCGCTTGTGGTTCCCGTTCGACGCCGACTGAAGGTTCTGTGAGATTGTCTCTTTCTTGCTCTTTTTCCTCCGCTTGTGCTTTCTGTACCCAGTGTCTTATTTTTTGGTACTGTCTTCTCTCTTCCCTCACGTTTGGATATGGCGCTGAAATTGAGGGTTGGTCGTCAGTGACCAATGGTGGTGGTGAGGGAGCCGCTTCCTTCCTCTTTTGTGTTCGTGTAACAGCTAACACATGAACGTGGAATTGTCGACCTTCCGATGGCATCCCTGCTAGAACTGTTGGTTGCTGTATGGCAATGAGATTAAGAGGTGCACTGGTTCCAAGTTTAAATGGACAATTCTTGTAACAGTGTCCATAACCGCATTCTCGGCAGGAGGTTGTATATTGTCCCTTGTAGGGACATTCTACTATTCTGTGTCCTTCGCCGCATCCGTAGCAGCCATAATTTTTTTCGCCTTGGTGCTGAGTTTGAGCTACATAGGCCGAAACATATTCATTTATGGTAGAATCCATAAATGGTTCATCTGGTCCGTACCATTGCTTCTACTCAGGTTGCGGTGGCATTTGCATCTTTGGTCCTGCTGTTGTTAGATTTACATGGGCCACTTGTTGATTGGCTAGCCCTGGTGGAGCAGGTAAGGCCATACGCTGTGGTTGATTTGGTGCGCCATACCTTGGTGTCGCATTGGGTGCCCCTTGATGATAAGAATAGGAAGTCTGATAAGGACTTCTCTTCTGTTGAACAATCCGGGGGTTAAACGGGCAAAGTGTCGTATCGTGCGATGTTGCATTGCATAGGTGGCAGAATCTATGTGTCAGTCTCAGAATTTGCTTTAGGACTGGACACTCGTTCGTTGTATGGTTTTGCGTGCATACTGAACACCATACATTCTCCCGTCGAGGATACTGCAGCTGGTCCAAGCTGTGAAGCGAGATTTTCATGAGCTTCCCATCATTGCACTACAGAAATATAATTGAACCACCGGCAGCTGATTCTTAATACTATCTGATGCCATTGACTTATTCGGATCGAATGCCAAAGTAGGAAGACAATCATCCCATCATGTTGCAACGGATGCCAGTAGAGTGAGACCTTTTGCGAACATCGCCGATTGCCTGACTGTGGGATCGAGAGAGTGGATATACTCTCGCTGGTATGCTTGTAGGGCTCGATGGAAGTACACTTAGATCTCCCAGCTATAAGGTTGGTGGATGATTGGCAAATTCGGCGTATGGATGGTAATTTTGTCCATGGACAATCCTAAATCCTTCCACTTATTTCTGTGCGGCATTGGTACGTAGTATGGATCTATGTGTAATTGGCGGGGGCTGGCCACATAACTCCTGATGGATTCCGGAGTTTTCTCAAGAATTGTAATTCTCCAAGCCGGTTGCTCTCCCAATGCAAGTATCTTATCCAATTCTTTGTCGGCCTCAATTTCAGAGGTCTTAAACTTGATGACCCAACAACCACGCGAGGACTCATGAAGATGTTGCATTAAAAAGCTCTAGATATGGTCCTCGACGCTGATTGGTCTTCTGAACAATGGTCTGGTCCTTGATGAAGATGGACCTACTTGCGTTGTCTGTGGAACTGACTGTTCTTCTTAGACGTCGGGGGCTCCACCATGTTCCATGTCTGAATCCAACTCTGTATCCATACTTGCCTGATCTTGGTGCTGAGACGAGAACTATGGGATCAATGGAACTAGAATTTGAGGCCTGGCTTCCAACACCTGAGCAGCGACTTTCTCATAATTTTTTATAATGGCCTTGTCTAACTCAGTGGTTGCCATCCTTTTGAGTTTATCAAATTTTTTCTGAAACCCTACCAGTGCAGTGTGGTAAGATTTTACTTTGCGAAACAAATATCTGATCTCATCCGGTGTGACTCGATGATCAGGAACTTGGGTTTGTAAGTAGGAATCACATTCAAGGGTGGTCGTGTCTAATTCACTTTGATGTCGTTCACATTCCAATGCTGCTAAGTCCAACTGTCCTGCTAGCAACAAGACCTACTGTTCAACCTTGTCATGCGCCGTGGTGAGTGCATTCTGAAGGGTCGCCACATAGTCTTCTAGTCATTGAGTGGACTCATTGGCCTTCTTCAAATCAGCTTCAGACTTTGCCTTGTGTTGCTTGGCAATCGTTAGCTCGCGGTTGATCTGAATAACCTTATGGCTAATAAGGGTATTCTCTGTCCCAAGATCGGATATGCGCTTGGACATGTCTTTCTTTTCATCAATCATGGTCTGGATCACGCGCGCAAGTTTAGAAACAAGACCCATTGCATCACCAAAATCCACGGTAGTAGGCTCAATAGTAGCAGGAGCAACAAGAACAGCTCCGGTAGAAATCGTGCTAACTGGCCTCTAGTGTGTGGCCAATTCTTCTTCTTCAAATGTATCTTCGACTTCAAAATTCTTTGACACTCTGATGTCAAACTGCTTTGGAGATTTAACAGCATGATCAATCCTAAGGGTGTCTGATGCGGCTTCAACTTGATCTTGCTAGTTGATCTGGAAGAAATCATCAAATCCCATTGCGGTATTATAGAATGTTCGAATCCTCTTCTAGGGGATTGGAGTTCAAATGGTCCGAGGCTTTTGGGCATTTCAAAAGTCTCATATGGGCCTAGTGGGTTGGAATCATCGAACAGATCCATGAATGATTGTGTGTTTGTAGAAATGACTCGGATCTATGGGGGAGAGGCGGCCTGGGCAGTTGTGACTAGAATGGTAGATCCAATTTCACAGACTGACCTTGTGAGAAAGCAGAGGCAAGGGATTGACCAGTGGTTCACCCTTCAAACTGAAGGTTCTATGATCAAAACCAAAGGTGCTTGCAACTCGTGAACGTTTGCCGAAAGGGGGTAAAAAGTTATCAGCTCTGATGATGATTTTTGCCTCCTTTTGACCAAAATCTGACAGATTTGATCAATTTTTGTTGTTTTTTCTGATATTTTAGATCCAAATGGATCTTAAGATTGGTGATCTGAATAGCTTTCCCTGTTCAATAATTAGATTAGATTTCAAACAAGCAAATCCACTCAAATCAGACAAAATCACTCCCAAATTAACCCTAAATGCAGATTTAACACTATTCATGCAACGACAAGATGCCTAATGCAAACTAACCATCCAACAAACATGCTATGAACTAAAAAATTGGCATAGCAGACGGCGCCAAAATTGTAGTGGATTTCTTTCCTTGACTATCCTAACCCAAGATCTAATCAATTAGTTGTCACGCGCGTAGGTTCGTTCTAATGAGAGCGATAACATAATTCAGATTTCAACATGTATGGAAGATCCAGATCTAACTCTAACATCCATTAACCCTAAACATTAACTGTCGCGAACAATTCTTGTTCAATCTTAAAGCTCGAAGCTCAAAATTATCACGAACTCAAAATATTCAAAAAATTGTCTCAAAAGATCAAGAAGACTGTCGCGAAGCAGAAACTGTCAAATATACTATCGCGAACAAAATATTGTCACGAATCTTTTGCGAACCAGAATCATTCAAGAATCTTTCAAGGATCTTTCAAGAAAAACAAATCTGTCACGAACAGAGCATATTTCGAGAATAAGAATCTATCGCAAACCTGAATCTTTCGCAAATCTATCGTGAATCTTTCGAGAATCTTTCGACTCTGAAAAACAGAACGTTGTTGAATATCAATCGTCAAAATGATTGGATTCTATTACAAAAGGACAAGGCCAAAAGACCTATCCTGTAACAATATAAATGCATGTGCACTTATTGTAATAAGATCAACTGATTCACAGACTCAGACTGACTTATTTACTTATGCACTTGTGCACTTATGTACTCTTTGAACGTCAGTTCGCAAGATGCCAGAAACCTTCAAGAATTACACCTTAGATGACGTAGTAATCATGATGCCTCAAGCGCAAAGAGAATCTGATCAAAGTCAGGAACCAGCTAAACAAGTCTTCAAAGGACCTGCGCGGACACATCCCATGAATCTAGCTAAGTCAGGCGAAGAAGATAAGATCGTTTACGTGGGAGAGCAATTGAACCTCACTCAATTCACACGGCTACATAACTTGTTGGTGGAATACAAAGATTGTTTCGCATGGACATACAAGGATCTGAAGGGTATACCACCAACAATAGTCCAACATACCATACCATTGGTGGATGGAGCAGTCTCCAAGTTCAGCAAATATTACCATTGCAATCCTAATTACACAAAGCTGATCAAACAGGAGTTGAAGAAGCTGCTCAATGTTGATTTCATTTATGAGATCGAGCATATAGAATGGGTGTCACCAATAGTCATCGTACCCAAGAAGAATAGCAAAATGCAAATCCGTGTGAATCTGAAGACGTTAAATGTGGTCACAAAGAAGGATCATTTTCTCTTACCTTTCACGGAAAGTGTTTTGGATCGAGTAGCAGGAATAGAAGCTTACAGTTTCTTGGACGGCTTCAGCGGCTACAATCAAGTTAAAATAGCGTCGGAAGATTAGCATAAGACAACATTCGGCACCGAATGGAGATCTTATGCCTATAAGGTAATGCCATTTGGACTTTGTAATGCTCTAAGCACCTTTCAGTGAGTCATGCAAGTGGCAGTCAAAGAGTACCTGCAAAAAATTTTGGAGACTTTCTTGGACGATTTGTAGATGCATGGACCAAACTCAGAACACCTATCCAACCTGGAGAAAGTGTTGAAGCAATGCCGTGAGGATCAAATCTCCTTGAACCCAGAAAAGAGTCAATTTTGGGTGACACATGGCCTAATATTGGATCATATTATATCAAGACATGAAATCACCATAGATCTATCAAAGATAAGTGTCATTGTCGATCTGCCACCACCAAGAATGATTCGCAGAGTCTATGTCTTTATGGGTCATGCTAATTACTATCGGATCTTCATTCTAGATTTTGCAGAATTAGCAAGACCAATCTACAAACTCACGATGGAACCACATTGGATGGAGGAAGCCTTATAGGCATTCCAAAAGCATAAAGATGCATTGGTCTGAGTGCCAATCTCGCCCAATTGGATGTGCATACTGATGCATCAAAGTATGCAGTTGGAGCCATCTTAACCCAGCCAAGAGAATGCAAAAAGGACTTTCCAATCCGATTTGCCAGCCGACAGCTCAGTGATTCAGAGATGAACTATTCAATCACAAAGCAAGAAGCACTGGCCATGATTTATGCGGTTAAGAAGTTTAGGCATTATTTGTTGGCCACTCATTTCGCAACCCTTGCTCAATCTAGTTAATAAGACTGAAGAAGCAAAGTGTTTCAAGCCACAAAGCTTTGCTAGCTTTTGAGCTCACGTCTACGCAAATGCAAGGGAACAAACCAGTCGTGAAGACCAAAGTTTTGAGAGCTGTAGGATATGCGGACGCGAACATAATATGTTTGTGAACCAAAGGAGCTCCGTGACAAAGTTGCTCAAGGATGATGGTCAAATGTTCGTTGACCGTCAAATGTTCGTTGACCGAAGGCCACATGAATACGAAGATAAAAATGTTCGTGGAACGATGAGGCTCAAGAAGGAAAGCCGAAGGCCGAACAAGACAAGAAGACAAAGGAGACTCGAAGACCAAATGACGGCGGATCTTCATGCTCCAAAGTACAAAGAAAATCTGGAAAGTACGAGGAGAAATACCTCCTACACGGACGATCCGAAGGCAATCTGGATACTGTTGGGACGTGCTTAATTAGTCGTTCTTCTAATATTTGATTATCCTAAACCCTTTCTCTCTCAATCCATATAAACAGATCAAGGATGAGAGAATCGATTGAACATCAAATTAATAGAACATCAATTGGTTGAGCATCAACCCGAGCTAAGCACAGAGTTGCTAGCCAATGTTTTTGAAGTCCTCTAGTAAGCGAGACAAGTTTTTATTTGTGAAAGACATAGATTCTTTCACGCCAACATGTTGTGTGGTCTGTTACAACAACGCTTAAGAAATTCTCTGATAATATAGTAGATGTTATGCAGATTATTTTCTTGTCTTGAATATATGATCGAATGTCTTGTTGTCTGATAGTTGTATGTTCGTTAATAGCTGTCTATTATTCTTTCTGCACACTAGTTCATATCTTCTTGAATGCTTAAACAAATTATACATACGTTAGCAGTGTCTGTCTACACCTTGGAGGATTGTAGATCCTGGTCCAGTAGGCAGTAGACCTACGGACATAATCGAATTCCATCTAGGTTTGTTTGGAGAGAGAATCTCATCAATGGTGACAGAGTGACATTATTTGTGTCTAGTACTCTCTCCATTGATGCAACGATTTGCTACAGTGGTTATCAGAGCCCGCCCTAAAGGCTTTAAGATCTAGGAGATCAATTGATCACAACAAAGATCTAGAGAACAACTGAAGAACATAGTCTACAACAATGGCATCAATCAACAGCATACAGTCAAATATCTGCACAATCCTTGACTCAGCTACCATGGAAGGTGAAGACCTCTCTCATATTAAAGGGAGAAGGGCTATGGCCTTGTGTAGACGGCACCGAAGAAATGCCTACAACCACTGGCAAAGAGCTACGCGAATGGAGAGAAAAGAATGACAAGGTAGTAGTCGTGTTGTCATCATCCATCAAAGATAGACGCTTGAACCTCAAGACACTCTCAAATGCAAGAGAGATGTGAAATGTATTGCTTACCAAATTTCAGACGAAATCACACAACCAGATTATGCTTCTTGAAAACCAGCTGACGAACCTATGATGGGATGGCAAAGACCTCACGTCCTTTGTCAGAAAGATGAAAAATATGTTCCTTTCATTACACAATGCCAGAGCAGACAATGCAGTCTCAACAGAGAAGCAGCTCACGTACTTGCTACGAGCTTTACCAAGATCTTTCCAAACAACCCGAACGTTGCTAGCAAAGGATCTAGAGATGACACTCGAAAAGACAGTGATCGAGATTCAAGAGGAGGTTGAAGCCCGCGAACACCTTGATCACAAAAACATAGACGAATTCTAAACGAAACCAAAATGAAACGAAGCGAAGCGAAACTTAAACGAGCACTAATATAATTCATGCTGGAAGCAAAGATCGTGAAATGAAACAAAACGGAGTGAAGTAATTTGCGACAAGATCAATCACTCTCTGTAACAAGATGAGATGAGACGAGATGAAACAAAACAGGACAAAACAAAACGAAACCTTAGTGAGCTCTATAATTAATTTATTCTTGTAGTTAAGTAATCGCGAAGCGAAGCATGAAACGAAAGGATTTACGAACAAGATCAGTTTGTTAGGAATTCAGATACGATCGCTGGTCACTGCCAACTATATCATTCCTACAATCCTTCAGAGAGTAGTCAGACACTGCTGATCTATGTTAACAAATCAATGTAGCATTCAACAATATCAGACCAAGGTGCGAAATTGAATAGACAAGCGAATCAAATACACAAATAGTAACAGACAAATTTACATTCAAAATCATACAATCATACTGATTAATAATGTGCACAACAACTACAATATCATCTATTGATTTTTTGATTCTTCAAGCACTATATGACAGATCCACACAGTGCAGTGGCGTGAGAGAAATACAGTTCTCTCACGAATTCGTGTCTTGATTACTAGTAGACTTCTGGATCTACAGACTATT
This sequence comes from Diphasiastrum complanatum, assembly GCA_029204225.1. Classification (NCBI taxonomy): domain Eukaryota; kingdom Viridiplantae; phylum Streptophyta; class Lycopodiopsida; order Lycopodiales; family Lycopodiaceae; genus Diphasiastrum; species Diphasiastrum complanatum. The sequence goes on along the minus strand of CM055106.1, from coordinate 522,733 downwards.
ACAGAAATTGTCTCGCATGCAGGCGGACTTGTATACTGTATTTTTTGTCTTCTGATTCTTGTCTTGCTTACTAGTATTCAACTTAGCTTATGCATCAATCAAAGAGTATATAGTTCGCAAACAATTCTGTGTCGCATCTTGTAACTTACAAACTAGAAAGATTAAACATCTACAACTGATTCACGAATTACAAGAGTGGCAGATTAGCCACGATCTAGAACACTTCTAATGATGTCATGATATTGGATCAGATATTTGTACTCCATGGTGCTTGGTTGATCTTCTTGGCTGTTCGTGGGGTGGCACGACTGATTTCGTGTCGTGTTGTATCGTGTCGTATCATCTTTTGTCAAAGGTTCAGAATTGAAAGCTAGCAAAGCTTTGGCATTAGAAACAAAATGTTTCTTCAGCTCCCTCTCAAAGCATGATAGCTTGACGACTCCAATACTACTCTTCTTTCTCTTGACAATAACACAAACCATAATCATTTGTCAATTGAAGATATTGCAAAATTTGTTTTGCAGTCTTCCAATGTGTCGAGCCAGGATTCGTGCAGAATTGGCTCATCCTAAACACTACATAGGCAATGTCAAGATGTGTGTTGTCTGCAAGGTACATCAACAATCCTATCAGTTTCATGTAGGGTTTGAGCTTCTCTCTCTTCTACAGTCCTCAAACAATTTTTGTTCGTCAGCACCGTTCCTGCAAGCATTGGAGTATTCGTTCCTTTGCAATTCAGCATCCCAAAATCCTCTAGGATTTTCTGGGTGTATCTGGACTAATGAAGGTATAGCTTACCTCCCTCATAGCCCTTGTCAATCTGCAAGCCAAGGTAACACCTGGCTTCTCCCAGATCCACAATCTCGAAATGTTTCGATATGTCATTCTTCACTTCAGCAATCAACTTCTCACTGTTACAGAGTATCAGAGTGTCGTCCACATACACATCCACAATGATGATCTTCCCGTCTGTAATTCTTACATACACATTGGAATCAGCCATTAGTGGCTTGAATCTTAATGATTTCAAGCCTTGATCTTTCTTCTTGTACCATTGTCGACCTGACTGCTTCCGACCATAGATACTCCTATGCATTCTGCATGCATAATCAAGAAGTGAATTCGAGACATAACCTGGGGGTTGATCCATGTAGACCTCTTCGTCTAGCTCACCATGCAAGAAGACTGTCTTCTCGTCCACAATGTGGATCTTGAGGTCATAAGCAGCTGCATATGCAAATAAAAAACGTAGGGACAAATGTTTCACAACATGAGAGAAAGTTTCAGAATAATCAATACCATATCTCTAAGAGAATACCTTTGCTACCAGTCTTGTCTTATATTTCAAAACATCTCCATCTGGTCCATACTTTAACTTGTAAACCCATTTGCATTTTATATCTTTTCGCTTATCTGGTAGTGGCTGCAAGGTCCGTATCTGATTCTTCCTCATGGATTCCATCTCCTCGTTCATGGCTTGGAACCATTTGTCCTTCTATGGACATTCAATTGCCTCCTCAAAGTTTGTGGTTCACCACTGAATCCACAGAACTCTTCTGATGTGGAAGCAAAGCTTCTTGGCACACATCTTGCTGGTGCTCTTCGTTGTCTTGTCGACCTTCTAGGAGATCCTCCTGGAACATCAATGTCTTTGTCTTTGTCTGCTCTGCTAGGTCCGAAACCATCTTGGTTTACAAGTACTGTAGCAAACGGTTGCCTCTCGAATCTTTCGTCTTCTGATTTGTCACTCAAATACGAAGTGACTCGAATGGAGACATCTTACCCTTCATACATGCATCACAGGTGGTCGAATTGTTTGCATTCGAGATGCTGACCCTTGTTATTGCTCCATGATGGCTTGCTTGATAAAGTGCCATCGAACTCATATGGCACAGTCTCCTGTGCCATAGAGTGTCTGGCGAATCATCATGAGTCTGATGCACTTGATCTACAGACAGGCATACCTTCAAGTGATATAGATTAACTTTTCTTCTATCTTGAGTGATCATGGTACTGGTACTAGCATCAACAATATTGCATGCTTCATCAGAAAACGTCACACGCATCCCTGCATCAGTTATCCTTGCCACATAAAGCAAGTCCTATTGTAGTGTAGGCACGAACAAAACGTCTTCGAGTTGTCTGTCTCTGCCATTCGTGTTGAGCCATAGTGAACCAATACTGTTCACTTGAAGTTTGGATCCATCTCCAATACTTGAAAGATCAGCACTTCATAAATCAGACATAATTCGTCTTGATGTGATGAAGTGTGAGGTAGCTCCTGAACCTAGGATCACCTCTTGTGTATCAGGTGTTGATACTACACACATTATGTTCGATCTCTCTTCGCCCATTTTTGAGCTTTCAGGCTCCTCGACATAGGACGAACTATTGTTGTTCTCCTATCTGTTCTATGCTGATTTGTTCCTTGGGTTCAGGTGGCAATCCACGGCTGCATGACCTTTCTTGTGGCAGTGGATACACTCAATTTTCGGATTGAGCCAGCACGTATCGATTGTGTGCCCTTCTCGTCTGCATCTCACGCAAGTCTTCTTTTCTCCACCTTGTTGTTTCGACCTCCCTTTGTTCTTCCACTTGCCTTTACTGATTTCCTCTGCTTGCTGATCATGATCATGCCTTTGATTTGACTCCCTCTTAGGCTTGAATTGTTTTTTTGTCTTTTCTTTATTGTTGTAGAGGGCTTGGTCAGAAGCATCCTTGTGATCAAGGTGCTCTCTAGACTCAACTTCCTCTCAAATCTCGACAATTGCCTTTTTGAGGGTCATTGTTTGTGAGCAGTCTGGAAAGATCTAGGTAAGGCTCTCAACAGATAAGTGAGCTGCTTCTCAGCTGACACTGCATTTTCTGCTCCAAAATTGTATAGTGACAGGAATATATCCTTCATCTTCCTTACACAAGTGAGATCTTTGCCATCCCATTGCAGGTTCGTCAGTTGATCTTCCGACATCATTGTTTGACTTCACAATTTCTTTTGAAATCTTGTGACCAGCGTATCCCACATCTCCTTTGCCTTGGAGAGTGAGAGACTATCCTCAATGAATGACAATAGCAAGGCTACTGCCTTGTCATTTTTCTCCCTCCATTTGCGAAGCTCTTTGCCTGATGTTGTAGGCATCTCCTCAATGCCATCTACCCAGGGGAACAAACCTTCACCCTTTAGTATCAGCGAGGTCTTCACTTTCCATGCTAGAAAGTTGGATCATGAAGAATCTAGAACTATACAGATCTTGGATTGTATGCTGATGATTGAAGCCATTGCTTCTAAATTCAAAATGATGGTTGATTGTTTGAATGGTTTAACCCCTTTGATCTGATTGCTTTTCGGCTATGTTAGACTATGACAAGGTGGGCTCTGATACCACTGATGTTAAATGAATGAAAGGCACTCAGAAAATGCAAATTCTAGCCAAAACTCTGGTGACAAATTGATAAAATTAAATCACGAACAATTCGCAAAACTATTTGTGAAATCGAATAATTTCTATTCGAGTTGGATCATGTAGGCTCTGTAACACAACCAAAAAAAACGAGACGAATTCTAAACGAAAACGAAATGAAACGAAGCGAAGCGAAACTTAAATGAGCACTGATTCATGCTGGAAGCACAGATCACGAAACGAAATGAAACGAAGCGAAAGAATTCGCGACAAGATCAATCAAGTTCTGTAACGAGACGAGACGAAATGAAACGAAACCTAAGTGAGCCTCTGAAATTGATTTATCCTTATGGCCAAGTGATCGCGAAGCGAAACGAGGATAAACACAAAGCGAAAGGTTTCGCGAATGAAATCAGTTTTTCAGAAATTCAGATGTGATCGCTGGTCACTGCCAGCTATATCACTTCTACAATCCTTCAGAGAGTAGTCAGACAGTGCTGATCTATGTTAACAAATTAATGTAGCATTCAACAATATCAGATCAAGGTGCGGAATTGAATAGACATGTGAATCAAACACATGAATAGTAACAGACAAATTTACATTCAAGATCATACAATCATACAGATTAATAATGTGCACAACAGCTATAATATCATCTATTGATTTTCTGATTCTTCAAGCACTGTGCGACAGATCCACACAGTGCATTGGCGTGAGAGAAATACAGTTCTCTCACAAATTTGTGTTTCGCTTACTAGCGGACTTCTGGATCTACAGATCCTATTACAGAAATTGTCTCGCACGCAGATGAACTTGTATTCTATATTTTTCGTCTTCTGATTCTTGTCTTGCTTACTAGCATTAGACTTATTGCATTATCATGCATCAACCATAAAGTATGTAGTTTGCAAACAAATTCGTGTCACATCTTGTAACTTACAGACTAGAAAGATTAAACATCTACAACTAATTCACAAATTACAAGAGTGACAGATTACGATCTAGAACACTTTTAATGATGTCATGATATCAGATCAGATATCTGTACCCCATGGTACTTGGCTGATCTTCTTGGCTGTTCATGGGGCATGACTAATTTCATGTCGTGTCGTGTCGTCTTTTGTCAAAGGTTCAAAATTGAAAGCTAGCAAAGCTTTGGCATTAGAAACAAAATGTTTTCTCAAACTGGGGGTTACTCTGACATTTGTATGTCATTCTTGAGCCCTCGCAGAAAGAAGGTCAGTAGTAATAGGGGTGGTAGTGACACAGTCGGTTCCACTTGGCGTGACAACTTTGTCAAACGATGCCAATATTGTCGGATGGTTTCATTATTCTCTTGCTGGAGGGAAGTCAGTGTGAACAATAGGCCATCAGCAGGGGGCATACTCAATTAAAAACAGTCTATGAAACTCCTTGATGGTGTGAATTGAGCCTCTTTGTAGACTATGATACCAGTGCCTAGCCGCTCCAGACAAAGTGGTGGCAAAAAACATCATTTCATGATGTGGGTTTGTGATGGCACTAGTAAAGCAGGTGGTTCAAAAAGTATCAATATGCTCTTCGGCACTTTCATACGGTGCTCCATGAAACTCAGGAGTGGATCCACTAAGTTTGGGCAGTCCTTCTGTCTCCGGGAGTACTACAATTGGTTTAGTCAAGCGTCTTGCCATTGTGTTGGCAACAGCTTCTGTAGCAGCGGGTGTTATGTCCTCTAACGGTGGTTCTATAGCATCGGTTGGCTTAAGTTCCGGTAATTCTTCTATGACTTCCAATGTATTGTCCAAGTCCATTACAGATTGGTGAAACTCATGATTGGCTGGTGGGATAAGGGACCCACGACTGCTTCTTATAAGCCCTAGACACTCTCTTTGGGGATTTGAAGTCTCTTCGTGTGGTGTTCCCTAAGACCTAGGTTTCCTTAGTATACCTATGATGTCTTGTCTAGGGTGACACTAATGACTTCTGTGAAATATTCTTCTCACTTTCGGATAGCAATCAACTGTCGTTGCACATGCGTTTTGTGATTTTCCCAAGTTATCCCATAGATCATCCACCCTTCGTCTACTAATACTGCATATGACCTAACCAACTCTACATGGTCATTTTTCTGTTCGATTCTAATCCAACCGTACCCACGCACAAATTTTTCTTGGTTCTTTGTACCATGTGCCATCTCTGCGGGATGCTAGGGTTGGTGGGTCATAGGGTAATGATTTTTAACTCAGGGCTCTGGTTTTCACCTTTACCCTAGGTTTTACGAAAAACCCCATTGTCTAACCTATCCTGTCACTCTATGAACGATCTCTAGTAGTGCTTGACATCACTGTCTAAACTCCCTATTGGTGAAAACTGTATTCAATCTTTAGTCCAAACTGTATTCCAAACTGTTGGAAGTAGAATGGCCTTGGCGAAACCGGATCATGTGCAGTTAGAGTTGAATTGGGAACTCATGGTTGACAAGGCCCTAACTTGTATGTGATAGGTGTGGGATCAGCACACTTCACTGTGTGATGCTAACCACTTCGACTTGTGATACTTGATATTGATTTTTAGAAAACAACGTGTGCACTAGTAGTGTGCACAACCATGATATCTTGCGGCTGATGGTCTAACAATAGAATTGTTCACAACACATGCAATCTGAGACGTATGAAATTTGTAGACCATTGGTAGTATGACTACTAGTTCTTTGTAGACCATTGATATGAATAGCTACTCTTTCAAACAACATTTTCTGAAAATATTTTGCCTCCCGGCAGACGCACCAATGTTAAGCGTTTGGCCGATCAACTAATGTAAACAACCTGCAAATGGCTAATCCATACAGTTCACATCGCTATGTATAGATAATCACCCTTCAAACAATAGTCCATTATCAAATTCCTCCCGACAGACGCACCAATGTTAGGAGTTTTTTGGACGAGGGGTTGGTTTTGTCAGAAAGCCCTAAAAGGGGAAGGGGCCACAATGCCCTTATGGTAGGAACCAAGGACAGCCGCTTCCAACCCTGGTAGCTCACTCGATCGCTCCGTGCTCTTCTAGCCAATGATAGTTTTCAGACTTCCAGAAGTATGATTGAAAGAGGGTAAGTTCAGCTTCAGTAAACTTGGTCTTGGTATAATACTACGGTCATCCTCTCACACTACTATCAAGACTGATTCTCCTAGAACAATACTAAAACTATGACATCCCGCGTCCTTGCAAAATCCACTATTGGTAGGATGCAGGCTCTGGCGCTCGAAGGATTTCATCCAACCGCTCTATCTTGAGCATGGATATAATTCTTTGACGGTGGTGTATCTTTAGCCCCATCAAGATAGTAATGATTAGATGCGAAGTACCGATGTATGGCATGTTAGGTCCTAGAGAGAGATTGAGGCACAAGTAGAAACATAGAAAACTTCCTCCAGTTTCTTTTTCACCCTGATTTGTGTCTAGCTAGAGTACACCATGATCAACTGTATGCTTAGAACCGTCTCCAAGTATAATAAATCTCAAATAATTCGTCTTCTTATACTCAGACAGAATTTGTTTCGAGAAAACAAATGTGAGGTGGCTCCCAAATCAAGTACTACTTCTCGAATTTGCAAATTTGATGAGCAACATAGATCAGCAGAAACATATGCTGCTGAGTTTCGTGTCGTCTTCTCTTCCGTTGCTCTGGAGCATTCTGCTTTGTCTTCGACAAAATTTGAATATGAAGGTTCGCTTCAATTCTACTCCTTATTCCTGGGATTTTGATAACAATTGCATGATCTCGTTTATGACAATGAACACATTCAATCTTTGGATTTAACCAACACTTGTCTTCTGTATGACCTGATCTTTTGCATCTGTTGCAGATCTTCTTTTCACCAAAATCATTCTGTTGTTTTTTAGATTGTCGATCATTTGTCTTAGATTCGTCTAAACGATTTCCATTTTTATTGAACAACTCCCTCTTAGACTTAGACATCTTCGAAGATTTATTCTTCTGAGTAAATAGAGCTTTTTCGGAATCACCATTATCGTCATAGTGTTCGTGTGCTTCTACTTCCTCTTTAACTCCATCTATTGCTTTCGGAAGTGTCATAATCAAATCTTTTGTTAGTAAAGTTCGAGTTGTGTGTAATGACCTGGTTAGGGCTTGAAAAAAATAGCTAAGTTGTTTTTCCTTTGAGATTGCATTTTCGGTGCCGGAATTCTGCAAAGAAATAAACAGATCTTTTAACTTTCAAACGAATGCGGTCAGATCTTTGCCGTCCCATTGTAGGTATGTCAATTGGTCTTCCAAGAACATGACTTGATTACAAGATTGAGTCTCATTCTTGGGTCGTAATTCTTCCCACAATTCTTTCGCATTCGAAGTCGATGAAAGATCTAACATTATGTTGTCATCTACTGAGGATGCAATAATTGCTATAGCTTTGTCATTTTTCTCCCTCCATTCACGAAGTTCCTTGCCAGGAGTAATTGGCTTCTCTTCTGTTGGTTCTACCCATTGCCAAAGACCTTCGTCCTTCAGTATGAGTGAAGTTTTTAATTTCCAGACTAAATAGTTCAAACCTTCTACATCCAAGATCGTACTGATCTTAGATTGAATGCTGCTGATCGAAGACATCTTCTAATCTTTCGATTTGGTAAGGCTGTCTGATTTCATTGTATATCATTGTATTCGCTCTGATACCACTGCATCAGCTATATACGCTCTGATACCACTGTATCAGTTATATACGCTCTGATACCACTATAGGAAAAGTTCTGCAAATTTTTCCTCAGAGAATGCAATTGAAATTTGAATAAATCAAACTAATGTCAGCATTTTCAATCATGTCTAAATCTGGTCTATGCACTAATAGAGCAGTTCTATTATGGTTGAATTATGCGTGCGGATGATGTGTGCGCAGAAATAGGAAATATATGCACGAATGAAATAGACAATTTAGATAATCAGATAGACAATTGAACTTTGATCAAAAACAAATTTGTATAATTCTGAATTTGAATCATTATACATTTCTTGTTGCTTTGTTCAACATATTGATCTTAGTCCAACTCATAATCTTTGGGTTTTCAATCATCTGAGAGGATGATGATGCTATGTCTGATTCCAGTTGATAAATTTCAAGGATTCCAATACTTTTCTTTTGTCTCTTTTATCAACATAATGGTATACCTCATTGTCCTCTTTCTTAGGAACTGGTTTGATATTCATTTCATGATTACAAATATCTATATCCATCATAGCTATTGCTTCTTCTGGTAGATCACTCCATCAGATCACCTAGCTGTATCGTTGCTTCAGTTGATTCTGTTGAATTCACACGTGTGGGACGCCCTACACATGTACTTTTGATCTCCTAAGCCCAATAATACCATAAAGATCAGACTAGCATTGATTGACAATAGGAAAGCTGATCATACAAGAAATATTATTGTGTTACAAGCAAGATCTGTCAACAAAACATGAAACTAAGTACAATAAAAGCCTCAACTCGGCTAGAGAAAGAAAATGAAAGTACAAAACTCGTGTAGAGAGAGAGGGCACAAAGAGCTTAGTCTCCAAATTTGCACTATACACAAATTTCATCATCTTCTCAATGAGAGTACATCACATATATATAGATCCATGGACTCTCCTCCTACTTTGAGTTGAATTGGAGCTATGAATCCACTCTCAAGCTATCTAGACTTATTCAAGCCACCTCAATATGTCTAATTGTGCCACCTAGCCTTTTCATGCATTAAATGTGGCATGCAAAGTACAAATGACAATTCCTATGGTAGCTCGAGTTTCTACTTCTACCTACCTTGAATATTTTATTCTAAGATGAGTCTTTACTAAGCCAAAAGAGCTTAATTCATCTTTGGCATTTTTAGGACCCCTACTTACAACATTAGATAGATTTTTCCAATATTTTGACACTCATCCTAAAAATGTATCTAATGTGGATTAAGCATCGATCTTGAGATAAGACCAAGATTAGATCTATGCTTTGAGAAGGCACTTTTGCAAAGTGGCTTTGTGAGAAGATCAGCAATACATGAAGATGTGTCGACATGTTCCAAGTTGATTTCACCTCCAATGAGCTTTTCCCTTACAAAATGGTGTGCCACTTCTATATACTTGTTTCTTGTATGAAAAATAGGATTGTTTGCAAGAGCTTGAGCCGATATGTTGTCACATTTGATCAACGGAAGATCATCCTCTTTGATACACTTTAGCTCCATGATTAACCTCTTGATCCAAGGCACCTCTTTAGTTGTTGTAGTGAGTGCTTTGTACTCAGCCTCACAAGAAGATAGAGATATGGTATCTTGCTTCTTTGAAAGCCAAGACACAAGATTGCCTCCAAGAAAGATAGTATATGCATTAATGGACTTTCGATCCATCTTATCACTTGCAAAATTGGAATCCGAATAGCCAACAATGGTTAGATATTCATTCTTGTACAACAAACCATAATCTTGAGTAGAAGATACATATCTTAGAACTCTCTTGGCCATCTTCCAATGTTGGATCTTAGGATCTTGCATAAATTGATTCAATTTGTGCACACAATAGCTCAAATCGGGTCTAGTGATAGTAAGCCAAATTAAGGAGCCTATAAGATTCCTATAAAGTGTGATGTCTTCAAAGGATCTTTCATCACCTTTAATAGGGTCTTTTACATGTTGCTCCATGGGAGTATCTATGCCTTTACAATTTTGCATATTGAATTTTCTTAACATAGAAAAGACATATCTAGATTGACAAATAAAAGCATATTCTTCATGAAAATCAATCTCAAGGCCTAAAATGTAATGGATCTCTCCTAGATCTTGCATTTTAAATTCTCTTCCTAATGCATCCTTAGTTTCTTGAACTAGCATCAAAAAACTTCCACTAAGAATAATGTCATCTACATAGATTAGAAGAATGACAATATTACTACCATCAAACTTTAAGTACATAGAAAGATCATAGTCACTAAGCACAAATCCTAATGAAAGTAGAAAGTTGTTGAGTCTTGAATACCATGATCTAGGTGCTTGCTTCAAGCCATAAGGACTTCTAAATAGCAAACACACCTTAGATTTATCCTTGATAAATCCTTGAGGTTCCATGTATATCTCCTCCTCAAGATAGCCATTCAAAAAAGCGTTGGAGACATCAAGTTGATACAATTTTCACTTAAAAAATAAGGCAAGAGAGATTATGATTCTTATTGTCACCATCTTTGCTACAGGAGCAAAGGTTTCTTAATAGTCAAGGCTATATATTTGTGCAAAGCCTTTAGCACATAATCTTGCCTTGTACTTGTTGATGGAGCCATCATGATTGTACTTGATCTTGAACACCCAATTGCATCCAATGATATGCATGTTAGGTGGTGGATCCACTAGCTCCCATGTGTGGTTGGTGATCAAGGCATCATATTCAATCTTCATGGCCTCATACCACTCCTTGGTATTGAGGGCTTCTTGGACATCTTTGGGCTCCTCATGAGAAACAAAATAAGCATAGGTGGAATCAAGATCCACTTGTTTTCCTTTGTCGTCATAAGTGAGCCTCTTAGGCTCGGACCTCTCCCTCATGGATCTTCTAGGAGTGAAAATCCGAGGACTTCCATCTTCAAATCTCGACTCCTCCATATGTTGATTGTCTTCAATAACAAAAGGTGATAGATTTTGAGGTTGCTTGATCTCGGCCCCTCCAAGATTGGACTTTTCTTCTTCATGAAAAACTAAATCTCTACTATCAATTACTTTAGAAGTAGAGAGCATGTAGATTCGATAGGCTTTCTTGTTGGATGAAGATCCAACCATTACTCCTTTGCTTGCACAAGGATCATCCTTCTTTCTTGTTTCCAAGGGAATATGGACAAAGCATATGCATCCAAATACTCTAAGGTGATCAACCTTAGGTTTCTTCAAATAAAGTGTTTCATATGGTGACTTTCCTCCAAGTGCAACATGAGGGAGTCGATTGCAAAGATAGTTTGAACAATTGATGGCCTCACCCCAAAAGTCTTTTGGCAAGGATACCTCAATTGCACATTCACACAATGTTCTATTCTTTCTTTTAGCCATCCCATTTTGAGATGGTGTATATGCACAAGAAAACTCCCCTTTAATGCCTTCAAGCTCACAATAATCATGAAATTTATTGGAAGTGTACTCACCACCTCCATCACTTCTAAGAATCTTGATTTTGTATGAAAATTGCTTTTCAACTAAAGCTTTGAACTTTAGAAAATAGTCAAACACCATAGACTTTGAAACTAGAAGATATAACCAAGTAAATCTAGTGAAATCATCAATGAAAGTTACAAAGCAAGTAGCACCACCCTTGCTCTTTGAAGATGAGAAGTGCACATCCGAGCGTATGAGCTCCAATGGATGTGTAGTCTTGATAGATGACTTTGAAAAAGGCTTCTTATGAGACTTAGATATGGCACAAGCCTCACATGGTTTGAAATTCTTGGAGATAAGATTAGGCAAGCCAATAGCTTTGGCTTTCTTGACCATGGACACCATAGAACTATAGTTAGGATGTCCCAACCTTCTATGCCATAGTTCTTCCAAAGATATATGAGAAGCAAAAGCACCATCACAAGAGTTAACATACTCTTTGGGATCAAGCTTGTAGATTCCACCATATCTAGACCCAAATGCAAGGATCTCATCATGCTTCTTGATTGTACATGTATCAACATTGAAATTCACATCTAGTCCACTATCAAACAATTGCCCAACACTAATAAGATTTTTTGTTAACTTAGGAACAAAAAATACTTTAGACAGAGAAAGAACTTTTGATGATGAAAGCTTTAAGGGAATGGTCCCTATGCCTTCAATAGCACACTCATAATCATTTGCTGTGTAGATGGACTTCTTGGTTCCTTCATAAGGTGACATGGATGAAAAAGAATGCTTGGAGCTACACATATGTGAGGAAGCTCCACTGTCGATATATCACGAACCATCCTTCTTAAAAGGTGATAAAGAAAAACTCGAGACCATAAGAGATCCCTCTCCATCACTTGCATGAGCATCTTCCTTCTCTTCATTGGAAATGTTGGCTTGCTTGAATTGACTCTTCTTCTTGAAGCAATTGGTGGTATAATGCCCCTTCTTGCCACAAAAGAAACACTTGATGTTTTTCTTCTTCTTCTTGGATGTGAAAGCTTGAGAGGACTCATCCTCTTCTCCTTTCTCCTTGGAAATAAGATTGTTCTTGCTTGAAGAGGGTTGGTGTTGATTCTTACTTCTTTTATTATGCTTGTCTTTGGTAAAGAGGGCTTTACCATCAATGTTGAGAGACAGTATTTCCATTTTCAAGAGTTTATACTCATCTTGATTTTTCAGAAATGAGCACAATTTGGAGTGCTTCCAAACTTGGTAGCTCCTCCTTAATGGCATAACTCTGAACAAGGTTGTCATATTTCTCCTTTAACCCATTAAGTATGAATTGAACAAGTTCATTTTGGTTGATGGAGTCTCCTATGCATGACAATTCTCTATGGAGGTCTTTAACTCTCATTACATAAGCTGAAGAACATTCATCACTTCTCTGTACACTTTGAAAAATTTGGTTTCTTAGTGTTAGAAGTCTAGAAGTATTCTTTGCCTCATAGATGGACTTGAGAGTATCCCAAGCATCTTTGGCATTAGTACAGGCACCAATTTCTCTTAAGATGTCATTTGAGACATTCATCTTAATATAATGCAGAGCCATCCTAGCTTTCTTTTTGTACTTTGGAATTTCTTGAGGAATTTGTGGTTTTTCTTCAATACCAAGTACAATATCCATCACATCTTGTAGTATTAAGATAGATTCCATCATAACCTTCCAAATTGAGTAATTGGAGGTTGACAATCTTTCACTTGCTTCTAATAGAAAGACACCCATTGAAGTCATAAAGAATAATGGAAATAAAAAAAGATGGATGAAAAAAATTGCTTATCTTCTCACTATAGGAACCAATCAAGGGCAGAAAACCAAATCCTATGTAAGACAAAGCAAAAAAACTGTGAGATAGATCTCATTAGCTTGACAATATCTCTAAAACAAAATTTGAATCATAAAAAAAGATGAAGTATGGCAAAAGTTATGGTTCTCTGAATTTCACACGTGTGAAATACTCCAAAAATGTCACATGGACTCAAATAGAACCTATTTGTATGAAACAATTTGCCTAGAACCTATAAATTTTGTCTAAATCACATATAGATGAGATTGGTCAACTTCTGGATGATTTTTGTAATCATTCAAGCAATAAATGATATGTACTTAAGATTTGCCATAGGTCTAGACGCCCTACCTACGACTATTCAAAAGCTTATAACTTTTGATTGGCTTATCCAACTATATGACTCAAATTGCATCAGATTCTACACATTTCTAGCTTTCTAGTGGGCTAATTTGCATGAAATTTGGATCTGAGATGGAGAGAGAACAACCAAACTAAAAATGGGCAGATTTCACATGTGCCTGCACCTGAAATTCCGTACAATACCTGATTTGGACCATCAAAGTGGTTTGAAGCTCTAAATCACCAAAAAACTGCAAACTAGCTAGAAAGTAGAATCTAGACAATTCCTAGCTTGAAATCTGATCAAATTTGCAAACTTTATGATTAGATTTGCTTGTAAATCTTAGGTAGATACCATGTTGAATTCACACGTGTGGGACGCCCTACACATGTACTTAAGCCCAATAATACCATAAAGATCAAACTAGCATTGATTGACAATAGGAAAGCTGATCATACAAGAAATATTATTGTGTTACAAACAAGATTGTTGTGGGTATTTCATGTATACAAATAAAAAACGTGTCCCACCACTTAAAATACTGTTGGCCAAGCCTTGCCTAGTGGGCCCCGCCACAGTACAGTAGAATAATAAGTGCAAGGCACTGGCATCCTGTGTGTATAAGCCCAGCCACCAATGAGCACAAGTAGCAAGTTGTAATTCCTAGGAATAAGAGACTAGGGGCTTAAAACTCTAAAATGACATTAGAGGCCCTAAGTCAAGTTGCAAATAAAAAAGCTAGAAGGACCCAACTTAAAACTCACATGAATCATGTGAGTGTCCTTGTGTTTTCTTAGCACCATTAGATTTAAGTTGTGTTTCTTTGAGAGGCTTGGATTAAAATCCTTGCCCCAATGAAGTGGCCAATGAGAGTAAAGGAGGCTCACCTCTATCTATAAGAGGGAGTCATTTCCTTTGTATTGTATCATCTTCCATTCTCATTCTAATAAAACTCTCTTGGTTTCTCCATCTCCATCTCTCTCTCTCTCTCTCTTCTCCCTCTCTCCCTACGTTGGGATAGAATAGCTTTGGGTAGGCGCTCGAGCCCCCGAAGTCTTTCTCAACCTAGGCGTTTTCTCTCTCCCTCTCTCCACTCTCTTTCTCCCCTCTCTCCTCTCCCTCTCTCTTCTTGCTATGCAGGTGAAGGCGAGGTTGCCGCTCCCAGCGACGAACCCCTATGCTACACCAACGACACAAGTGGCGCCGTTGCCGGGGAGCGCCACACACTCATTTCGCCGCATAGCTTTCTTACTCACTTTCTCTTTTCCTCTATCTCTCTCTTTCTTCTCTCTCATCATTCTTTTTCATCAAAAAATTGAATTTTAAGGGTAGAATAGTGTGAGTAGTGTTAGTTTTTGCCATTTTTTTTGTGATTTTTTTGTTTGTTTGCACTGTAGGGAGAGATTGTGGGATGGGAGGATCAGATCCAAGCACCCAATTCCTTCGTTAATCCATACAATCCATAAAAATCAGAAAAAAAGCTCAAAATCTGTTTTTGGAGGGAAAAAGAGAGCCAAAATCTCATCAGATTTTTATTTCTCAAAAACCAGTGGGCATGAACCTTCGCATGACTGGCAGCAGCTCCAGGGTATTGTCCCAGACCTGCATAGAAGCCTGTGAAGGTTACTTCCCAATAGATTTTGAAAAAACAGAGAAAAACCCATAAAACTTCAAAAATCCCTTGTAAAAATAATTTTTTTTTTAAAACTCAAAACTAACCTTCGCAGAGCTCTCTGAAGTTCCATCTCACTGAGACAAGGACACAAAGAAGCCTGCGAGAGTTAGATCCCAAAAAAAGTGCCCCTGTGAAGGTTCCCAAGAGCAAAAAATGGCCTAGAACCTTCTCAAACAACAAATTTTTGAGTTTCCTTGGGAAGTAATCTTCGCAGAGCTCTCTGAAGTTCCATCTCACTGAGACAAGGACACAGAGAAGTCTGCGAGAGTTAGATCCCCAAAAAAGTGCCCCTGTGAAGGTTCCCAAGAGCAAAAAGCCTAGAACCTTCTCAGACAGTAAATTTTTGAGTTTATTTGGGAAGTAACTCTCGGAGCTTGATAAGCAAGTGGATCTGACTCAGATACAAGCACATACCAGCCTGCAAAGATTAGTTCCCAGAAAATCTCCAAATTTGGCCAAAAAATCACAAAAAAAATGCAGTTTTTTAAAGATTTTTTGAGTTTCCTAGGAAAGTAACTCTTGCAGCTTGGTGAGCAAGTGGATCTAACTGAGATACAAGTGCATACCAGTCTGCGAGGGTTTGTTCCTAGAAAATCTTAAAATTTTGCAAAAAACCCCCAAAAAAATGCACTTTTTTCAAGATTTTTTGAGTTTCCTTGGAAAGTAACTCTTTCAGCTTGGTGAGCAAGTGAATCTGACTGAGATAAAAGTGCATACTAGTCTGCAAGGATTTGTTCCCAGAAAATCTTAAAATTTTGCAAAAACACCCCAAAAAAATGCATTTTTTTCAAGATTTTTTAAGTTTCCTTGGGAAATAACTCTTGCAGCTTGGTGAGCAGGTGAATGTAACTGAGATACAAGTGTATACCAGTCTGCAAGGGTTTGTTCGCAGAAAATCTTAAAATTTTGCAAAAAAATCCCAAAAAATGCACTTTTTTTCAATATTTTTTGAGTTTCCTAGGGGAGTAACTCTTGCAGCTTGGTGAGCAGCTGAACCTAACTGAGACACAAGTGTATATTAGTCTGCAAGGGTTTGTTCCCAGAAAATCTTTAAATTTTGCAAAAAAAAACCCAAAAAAATGCACTTTTTACAAGATTTTTTGAGTTTCCTTGGGAAGTAACTCTTGCAGCTTGGTGAGCAGGTGAATCTGACTGAGATACAACTGCATAGCAGTCTGCAAGGGTTTGTTCCCAGAAAATCTTAAAATTTTGCAAAAAACCACAAAAAAATGCACTTTTTTCAAGATTTTTTGAGTTTCCTTGGGAATTAGCTCTTGCAGCCTGCTGAGCAGATGAATCTGACTAAAATACAAGTGCATGCCAGTCTGTGAGGGTTTATTTCCAGAAAATCTTAAAATTTTGCAAAAAAAACCCAAAAAAATGCATTTTTTTAAAGATTTTTTGAGTTTCCTTGGGAAGTAGCTCTTTCAGCTTGGTTAGCAAGTGAATCTGACTGAGATACAACCGCATACCATTCTGCAAGGGTCTGTTCTCAGAGAATTTTAAAATTTTGCAATAAAACCCCCAAAAAATGTACTTTTTTCAAGATTTTTTGATTTTCCTTGGAAAGTAACTCTTGCAGCTTCGTGAGCGGGTGAATCTGACTAAGATACAAGTGCATACTAGTCTGGGAGGGTTTGTTCCCAGGAAAACTTAAAATTTTGCTCCCAAAAATGCACTTTTTTCAAGATTTTTTAAGTTTCCTTAGGAAGTAAGACCTAGAACCTTGCACTTTAAGCTGTTAGCAAGCTTATGCTCACTCTATTAAGTTTCTTGAAAAGGACGAATGTACCTTTTGTTTTGGAGATCATCCAAGTACCAGATGTCCAATCAAGAATCCGCACTTGTTAAAAGGACAAAATGCAGAGCAACAGGCTTGTCGACAGCAAGATCCAGCGGTTCAACAGTCAGAAGCATAATCAAGCCAACCAGGAGCTCACCCGAAGAGTGGATGTCAGATTGATCCATTTAAATAACGAGTTTCTTCAACAAACAGTGGCAAGGTAGAAGTTTTGGTTATATCCTCTTGCATGTCACCGAATTCAATGGAGGACCATAACAGCCTACCAGTCTATTTTGTGGAAGATCCTAAGGGGAATTTGTTACCGGTGTATGCCTCAACTACCCAATTGTCAATGAACAAGGTTATCTGACATGGCCACCAGACCCTTATGTGTATTATTGAAAATCTGACAAATCTAGGTTCTTGCTGATCAACAATCAATAAAGCCTCAGGTTCTATGTAAGCGAATTCTATCCACGTTTTTTCTGAAGCACCCATGTCCCAGCAATAAACGAACCGACAATAATGCCTCTTCACGACAGTTGCAGCCTAGTGCCGAGGGACCGACACTACTTTGGGCCGTGGACCCTGTTGTGGTATTTCATGTATACAAATAAATAAGTGGGTCCCACCACTTAAAATACTGTTGGCCAAGTCTTGCTTAGTGGGCCTCGCCACAGTACATTAGAATAATAAGTGCAAGGCACTGACATCCTGTGTGTATAAGCTCAGCCACAAATGAGCACAAGTAGCAAGTTGTAATTCCTAGGAATAAGAGACTAGGGGTTAAAACTCTAGAATGACATTAGAGGCCCTAAGTCAAGTTGCAAATAAAAAAGCTAAAAGGGCCCAACTTAAAACTCACATGAATCATGTGAGTGCCCTTGTGCTTTCTTAGCACCATTAGATTTAAGTTGTGTTTCTTTGAAAGACTTGGATTAGAATCTTTGCTCCAATGAAGTGGCCAATGAGAGTAAAGGAGACGCACCTCTATCTATAAGAGGGAGTCATTTCCTTTGTATTGTATCATCTTCCATTCTCATTCTAATAAAACTCTCTTGGTTTCTCCATCTCTCTCTCTCTCTCTCTCTCTCTCTCTCTCTCTCTCTCTCTCTCTCTCTCTCTCTCTCTCTCTCTCTCTCTTCTTCCTCTCCCTTCTCCCTCTCTCCCTACATTGGGATAGAATAGCTTTGGGTAGGCGCTCGAGCCCCCAAAGCCTTTCTCAACCTAGGCATTCTCTCTCTCTCCCTCTCTCCACTCTCTTTCTCCCCTCTCTCCTCTCCCTCTCTCTTCTTGCTATGCAGGTGAAGGCGAGGTTGCCGCTCCCAGCGACGAACCCCTATACTACACCGACAACACAACAAAGATTTGTCAACAAAACATGAAACTAAGTACAATAAATGCCTCAACTCGGCTAGAGAGAGAAAATGAAAGTAAAAAACTCGTGTAGAGAGAGAGGGCACAAAGAGCTTAGTCTCCAAATTTGCATTATACACAAATTTCATCATCTTTTCAATGAGAGTACATCACATATATATAGATCCATGTACTCTCCTCCTACTTTGAGTTGAATTGGATTTATGAATCCACCTCTCAAGCTATCTAGACTTATTGAAGCCACCTCAATATGTCTAATTGTGCCACCTAGTCTTTTCATGCATTAAATGTGACATACAAAGTACAAATGGCAATTCCTATGGTAGCTCGAGTTTCTACTTCTACCTACCTTGAATATTTTATTCTAAGATGGGTCTTTACTAAGCCAAAAGAGCTTAATTCATCTTTGGCATTTTTAGGACCTCTACTTACAACATTAGATAGATTTTTTTAATATTTTGACAAATTCTTCTTATTAGCAGGTGCTTTGGGTGGTTCCAACTTGGAAACTTTAGCTATTGGCGCCTTTTGTGGAGGCTGAGCTGGTATTTTTCTCATTTCGTATCAATCAGAATCCATGTATTGCAGGACTCGTTCATCTGTTAGCTCAACTTCTTCATCATAGGAAAGGGCATGTTGCCAGGGCACTAAATCACCCTCAAATTGCTCTAGTATTAGCTCTGCTGCTAGCCATGCCACATTGATCATGTTCACCCCAAAAGTTATTGGCGTGTCGAGGGTGTAACCTTTTGGTGATGATGTGTTGGGTTCCGTATCTGAATCTGGTTGACATGCATGCCCAGCCATACAATAAACTGTTGCTAAGGAGTATCGTACAACATCTATTTGAGAATCATAATGATCCCCCTTGGCTTGCCTTGGGTGATTAATGGTGTGATCTGTGGTGGACGATCCATCATCAGCCTTGGGTGTGTTCAATTCCTATTTGTCTCTCTACTAATAGGAAATCAAGACTTGATGGTGTTCTTTACATTCTTTCACTTTCAAAGAATTTGCTAAGTGTTGGTCAAATGATATAGAAAGGATACATGGTAAAGTTTGGTGGAGATGCTTGCTTCAATACAAAGGAAGAAATCTTGGTTGCTAGGGGCAATAGACAAGGTAGACTTTTCAAGCTTGATGTTTTTGTTATGGCTGACAAAAAAGATGAAATGGAAAAGGAGATTGGTCTCAACTTTCCAAAGTTACCTTTTAGCATCAATAAGATTGGTGGATCTTATGCAAAGTCTAAAAAGCCTGCTTATGCTAGATTTAGGTCAATATCTAATATGCTTCTTGGAGATGTTCATGTTTGTGCTAACTTGGCTAGTATTGAGGATAATGATGGTGTTTCAATGGTTCTTCATGGCAAGTGCAAGCATGCAAAAGGTAAGGAAAGAGCTAACTTCATCAATGGTGGTGAAGGTTCTTCCTTGGAAAAGATTGTTGTTAATGATTACTTTGATCATATGGAAAAAGATGTTGCTAGGTGCATGCATGAAGGAGATGGTTCTTCTACATTCTTTTGTGATGAGTCCAAGAAAGTCATTTTTGTAGCAAGTGAAGTCACATGTCTTCATAAAGAGGGTAGATCAAATGGTTCTATCAAGAGACTTGGTGAGGGAGATAGTCACAAGTCAAGAAGAAGAGAAGTATGTGAAGAGTTCAAAGTAGGATGTACTTTGAATGATGTCATTGTGAATGATATTGAGGAAGAATCATTATCATATGAGTCATTACCTAAAACATTGAGTAGAAGTTCTTGTTTGAAAAAAGAGTATTTCAATCATCCTTATGTTGAAGGTACTAATCATTTTTCTCATGGCTTCTAATGTCTTTGAGGTTTCTACTTCTTATGATGCAATCATTAAGATGGAGTCTTATGAAGGAAAGAGCAATGGAAGATTGGTTTTTGGGAAGATCCAAAGCATGGATCTCACATCTCTTCATCAACTCAAAAGATTCTATGATTGTGAATTGATCACTCATGATCAAGATGGCAAAAGGTTGGTTGGAGAAGACTACATGGAGCAAATTGAGAGGCAATTTCTTCAAGGCAAGGGAGATCTTATTGGTGTGCTTATTGAGGTTTGTTATGGACTCAAGAAGGCTGGATTCATTAGGTTTGTATTAGCCGATATTTTCGCACGAAAAATCGGGCTAATATTGAAGCTCAAGTTCGCAAAACCTGAAAAAACCGGCATGTAAAACTCGATTATTAGAAAAAAATTGGCACAAATTTGCCTTAGAACTGGGTCCCAGCCCGTCCTAAAGTGGCTCGACACAGTGTAAAAGAAAGAAATTGACTTTCGAAAAAATCGTCAAAAAATATTTTGTGGTCAATTTTTGTAAAGACCAAGCCAAAAATGTTGGTCCACCTAGAATTGGGTCCCAGCCCGTCCTAAGTGAGACTAGAGAAAAGTTTGTGGCCTTAGAAATGGCATGTGATAAAGTTTTACGACTTTTTGCCCAGTTGTAAAAATAGCCAGCATAGCCGTGCTAAAATCTTACTATGTATAGAGTTGGTTTTACTAATATATGGTTGCCTAGTGCATTTTTAGGAAAACCGTGCTGTCGTGAGAGCCCTAGTCATGAATGCCGAAAAAGTCAACTTCAGTCAAAGAGCCATCAAAGAAAAATATTTATCGGGCAAAACCCAAGCTGTGAATTATGGGCAATACTGAAAACTTGCAAGAACCCTAACGGGTAAAACTGGGCAAATTACGGGAAATGGGCAAAATACGCAAATCAGTCAGTAATTCCGAGAAACCAAAAGCCAAGGGCCGGCGGGCCGTACCTACTACAAAGAAAAGAAAAATCAAATGAAGGGCTGAAAGAAACAAAGGACCAAGGACCAAAAAATGGAGGGCACCTTAGGTGGAGTAGGGGCTTGACAAAAGTCTTCACCCACCTTTTGGATAATAAATGTAAACGAGACTTTAGGACCTAGAGAGCCTAAAAGATATTTTCTCTAGCTTTTGACTAAGAGGGCATCTTGGCTAGTTTTGGAAGGGGGCCTTAAATGGCACCAACCCCTACACCCTCAAGGAGACCACTTGATGTAATTGCCAATGGGTGTTGGACAAATAGACAAAAGGGCTCGAAGCACATGAAAATTGGCAAAGCCTCATTTTGAAAGGGGACACTTGGGTTTTACTATTAAAGGAAGCCACTCTTTGTGTTAAGATATAGTTGGATAATAATGTGATAGTGAGTTGATAGTGATTTGAGAGTGGGAGTTGATGAGTATGATGTGATAGTTGAATGCCATGTTGATTGAGAGTGTCATTATATTTGTTGAGACTTAGTTAGAATTCATTTGAGTTGGAAGTCATGTTGGTTGAGAGCCTTTTGGAGTGTTGGAAAAGAGTTCGTGAGTTGGAGTGTTGTTATCTTGTTCTAGTTCCATTCTCGTGTCTTGTATTAGTTAGAATTAAAGTAGAATCATTGTGTTACTGTACTGTGGGTCCTATCAGTTGATAAGGATCAGTTGGCCTTGCCACGAGGCAAGTCGATGGGACACGCGTCCCGCCAACGGCAACCTGGGTCATGCATGGGTTGCCTGAGTGAACAACTATATGTACAATGTAATTTCGTTTTGAGAAATATAGTTGCTATGTGAGCTTGTTGTGCCTACAATAAATCAATCATATACGATAATACAATTGTCTGTATTACTGTGTAGCATGATCTGTGTTCCTGTGCAAAGCAAATTCTAAGTTGGTATCATAGCCGTACAGGGAGTGTACACAGTACAACATCGTCGTTGAAGAGAGCTTCGGGAGAATTGTCTTCTAAGAGTTCAAGGTTTACGGCGGGTTGAAGACGGAAGGAGAAACACTGGTGCAGAGAGTTTAGCACACAGAAGCTTGGTTAGCTTGAGACTGTGTGAGGATTCAGAGACAAGGGTTGTCGGCTGAATCAGAACCTCAGCAAACAAAATTCTGAAATTCTGAAGTAGGCTATTTGGTGTTTGCAATCAGTGTGCATTCAATCGGACACCGTTTGACAAACGGATTGAAGCATCAGACTCCTAGCAGTAGGGCGACCTCAGAGAAAGAGAATTGGCATGTCAAAGAACTGTGAACATGAAGCCAAGATCAATTTTCTGAGAAAAATCCTGGTTTGGGGTCTGGAAGCATAAAATTGCAGTTATCTCTTTGTCCTGAATGGTTTTTGGAGTTGTAAAACTTGTAGGAGGCCGTCCTAGAAAGATTAATTAGTAGGCAAATGGTCGTGGATAGCCACAGGCAGTGTGGAGCGCTGGACCGCAATTTACAGGTGTAGATAAACCCTGGCCACCATAGCTTCAAGCAAGGAAGAGGAAAGCTTGTAGGAGAAAAGCCTATAGACAGGTCACGGGTAGTCGCGCGCCCTCACCTGAGTGGGTGCCCGGTGCACGAAGGGGTGTAGTGGCTGGAGGGCAGTGCATCATCGCGCCAAAAGAATATCCTCCATCAGATTGTGAGGAAGATGAATACACGATGGGGATCGCGAGCAATGTGGGCCATCAGATCTTGATAAGCCATTAGATCTCCTTAAATCCATGGGAAATTTCAATAGAAGGGGCTGAAGGACATTTGACCATTCAACTTCACTAAAAATTTTCAAGCTGAAATTGGAGTTGGGACAAGTGAAAGGTGAAGTTTCTTCAAGCTAAAGAAACAGTTCAAAAACTAGAAAAGTCCCTATTTTTGGATCTTTTATCCGTTTTGACCCAAACGAAAGGCTATAACCTCCAAACGAAGGGCACCCGGACGTACCTACAAGTACGGTACAACAAAACAGAGTGATTGCAGCAAAGAAAGTGTTTGGAGTGCGCCAAAAGTGATTTTACCATTCCACTGGGCACGTAGTTGGGAGTTGATGATTGAGTGCATTTCAGAAGGCGACGCCGATTTGGCTTTCAAAATGGTGGAAAAGCGGCGAGTGACCTGGTAAGGGAAAAAGTGCAGGTCATTATTTTTAACTTTTGACATCATTGTTGGCCTCGACATACTGTTTTTGGCCTACAGTAGAAGTTTCAAGCAGTTTTGCGATGACAAACATGGGAGAGTCCATTTTGAGTGAAAGTAGCAAATTGGACGGGATTTCCAACTATGCAGTGTGGAAATTTAAAATGAAAAACATATCATGGAGAAAGATGTGTGGGAAGTCGTCACAGGTGATGAGAGAAGGCCGTCAAATGAAGCGGATATCAAAGTGTTCGACAAAAAGATGAGGAAAGCTTTGACCTTCATTAACTTGTCAGTGAAGGATTACATCGTTACCCACATTTGTGATGTTGTTACACCCAGACAGGCATGGGATGTGCTAAAGGAGCAGTTCGAGATGTCAAATCCGTCAAGAATCATGTTTCTGAAGTCAAAGCTGAATAGTGCCCGAATGGAACAAGGAGAGCACATTCAAACGTACATGACCAGAATCAAGACAATGAGGGATGAACTACATTCTATTGGTGAGCGCATACGTGATATGGAGCTGGTGCACAATGCATTGTGCGACATTGCAGAACCCTATCAGATGTTTGTGAGTGGAAAAACATCAAGGAAAAGATTGCCAACCTTTGACGAGCTCACAGGAATCTTGATGCAGGAAGAGCAACGGCGAGAAATGGTGCCAAGCTAGACGTCAAAATACTGACGATCAAGCACTTGCAACACGCCAAAAACAAGGCAAGGTCAAGGGTAAGAAGAAGTCTAAGCAGCAATTTTCCAAGTCTCAGGAGGATGAGGGATCTTCCAGTAAGACCAAAGAGAAAGGCAAGTGCTTCCGTTGTGGTAAGAAGGGCCATTGGAAGAGTGAATGTCTCAAATTCATGGCAGAACAAGGCAAGGGAAAACCAAAACAAGCAGGTAACCTTGTCGATGAGGGTGAGATTGAGGACTCTAGCATCTTCATATATGCATTGTCATCTAATCAAGATGATCAAGCATGGTATATTGACTCGGGAGCCACAAGACACATGACAGGTAACAAGAATTTGTTCAGTAGCTTGAAAGTGTTGGATAATGGAACATCCATTTCACAAGAAAATGGTGAGGTGTGCAAGATCAAGGGGATAGGCACCGTTTGAATCCAACTACCTGATGGCATAAGCAGGATGATCAGGAGGTACTTTATGTACCAGGTTTGAAGAAAAATCTTTTGTTGGAGTCATTACTGATCAAAAGTTGAAAGTAGAATTTGCCCATGATTGTTGCTTTGTGAAGGATGTGCACCAAAAGTTCAAAGTTATTGCGGATGGAGTAAGGGAGCCCAATACAAAATTGTATAGGTTGAATGCTACAATCAAGGGGCAACATGGACTTGTGTCATCCATTCCATCACAAACTGAGTTGTGGCATAAGAGGCTTGGTCACTTAAACTTGGGAAGCCTCAGTTTGATGAGAAAATTGGAGATGGTAATATGATTGCCTACTATAGAAGACCACTTAAAATTGATGTGCGAATCATGTGTATATGGGAAGCAACATCGAGAGAAGTTCAATAAAGGTGGTGTTGCAACAGCAAAGAACATCCTGGATTTAATTCACATAGATTTATGCGGGCCTATGAGGACCATGTCCTTAGGTAAAGCCTTCTATTTCATGACCTTTATTGATGATATGTCACGTAAGACGTGGATCTACTTCTTGAAGAAGAAATCAGATGCATTTCACAATTTCAAGAGCTTCAAAGCATTGGTCGAAAATCAGACAAGTAGGAAGATCAAAGTTCTAAGATCAGATAGTGGAGGTGAGTCTAATGACTTCAATGATCTTTATGATCAATGTGGGATTAAAAGACAATTTACGCAAGCTCATACGCCTGCTCTCAATGGTGTAGTTGAGTGCAAGAATCATATGATTGTGGAAAGTGCCAGATTTATGCTAGCTGAGATGAAACTACCAAAAGATTTTTGGTCTGAAGCATGCAATATGGTAGTCTATATTCAAAATAGAAGTCCTACCATTGCCATACCAAAAATAACACATGAGGAAGCATTCACGAAGAAGAAGCCAAAGGTGAACCACTTGCGAATCTTTGGATGTAAGGCCTTTGTACACATTCCTAAGGAAGAGAGACATAAACTTGATGTAAAAGCTATCAAGTGTATATTCCTAGGATATGATGATCGTGTGAAGGGCTATAGATGTTTTGATCTAGTGGAAAACAAAATCCATGTAAGCCGGGATGTTATCTTTGATGAATCCAAGATGTATGAAGACGAGGATGCTGAGAAAATAGATACATCCAGTGGGAAAGATGGTATAGTGAGGATACCACATGATGATGATCCATTCATTGACCTTCCAAATGATGAAAAAGAGGATACATCTCAAGATACTACTACTCAACCTCAAGAGATAGGTTGGAGAGGTAGGGACAAACCTTTTGGTGCAAGAAGGATTGAAGTTGTAGGTGACAAACGCAAGGAGAAGGATGTACCATGGGATTCATTTTCACCAAGAAGCCGATCACCTGACAAGAAGCTCCCTAAGTGGTTTGAGAGATTGTTCGAGAGCCGCGGTATGGATGACTTTCCAGGATCATCTAGCCAGGGAGAGCTACGAAGATCAACAAAATAGAAGACACAACCTGAAAGGTATGAAGCAAATTATGCTCTCTTATCTAGCATTATTTAAAGCAAAGAACCTTCGACTTATGGTGAAGTGAAAGATGATGACATTTGGGTCAAGGCCATGGGAGAGGAGATGGAGTCAATTGCTAAGCATAGCACATGGGACTTAGTAGAACCACCAGTTGACAAGAAACTCATTGGTTGCAAATGGGTATATAGGACTAAGTATCATGCAGATGGTAGTATAGCAAATCACAAGGCAAGATTGGTGATCAAAGGGTATGCACAAAGTAAAGACATCGACTATGAGGAGACCTTTGTGTCAGTATGTAAGTGGAATACTATACGTCTACTTGTTGCTTTAGCTTCACATTTTGGTTGGCTTTTGCATCAGATGGATGTGAAATCTGCTTTTCTAAATGGTGAGTTAGAAGAAGAGGTGTTCATGGATCACCCTGAAGGTGTAGCGAAGGGACTGGAAAATAAAGTATGTCACTTGCAGAAAGCGCTTTATGGTCTTAAACAGGCACCACGTGCGTGGTATAGCATGATTGATGTCTACTTTCATTCAAAGGGGATGGTGAGAACACACTCTGATCCAAATCTATATGTCTTATGCTTTGATGGTATGGTTGCTTTGACTGCTCTTTATGTTGATGACTTGATTATTACGGGAAATAATCAAGAGATGATAGATATGATCAAGAAAGATCTCATGGAACAATTCGAGATGACAAATTTCAGCTTGATATATTATTGCCTTGGAGTAGAGGTGTGGCAAAAAGGACATGAAATGGGTTTAACACAAGTGAAGTATGTCAAAGAGTTGCTGCACATGTTTAGGTTGCAGGATTGCAAACCAGTGAATACTCCCATTGAACTAGGTAAAAAGCTTTCTAAGCTTGATGAGTCACAGCCATTTGATGCTATGCTATATAGGCAGTTAGTAGGGAGCTTGATTTACCTTACCACGACTAGACCAGATATATGCTATGCTGTTGGCATTGTAAGTCAGTTTATGGCAGTACCTATAGAAACACATTGGAAGGCAGCTAAACGCATTTTGCATTATGTGAAAGGCACTTCAGACTATGGCTTGATTTACAGGAAGAATGATGATTTACCTGAGTTGTGTGGCTATGTGGATGCGGATTGGGGAGGTGACTATGATGATTGTAGATCCACCACAAGGTATGTATTCCAGTTTTGTGATAGTTGCTTTTCCTGGTCTAGTAAGAAGCAAAGTACAATTGCTCTATCCACCACAGAAGAGTATAAGGCAATGTGTAGTGCAACACAAGAAGCTATATAGTTAAGACAAATCTTGGAAGAAGTTGGCATGAAGCAAAAGAATCCCACGATATTACATAGTGACAGTCAGAGTGGCATTCAGCTAGCAAAGAATCCAGTGTTCCATGCGAGAACTAAACACATTGAGATTCAGTATTACTTTATACGTGAGAGGCTGCTGAGTCTTGAAATTCATGCTGTTCATTGTAGCATAGAAGAACAACTAGCTGATATTTTCACTAAGCCACTTGTTGGAGAAAAGTTTGATAAGTTTAGATCAAAGCTTTCTGTACTTAAAGTTTGTTGACTTTAAAGCTATGTATATGATAAAAAGTAGACTCTACCTTAAGGGAGAGAGTTAGAATTAAAGTAGAATCATTGTGTTACTATACTGTGGGTCCTATCAGTTGATAAGAATCAGTTGGCCTTGTCACGAGGAAAATCGACGGGACACACGTCCCGCCAACGGCAACCTGGGTCATGCATGGGTTGCTTGAGTGAACAACTATATGTACAGTGTAATTTCGTTTTGAGAAATATAGTTGCTACATGAGCTTGCTGTGGAGAGTGTTTTTAGTCTGTTACTGTGTAGCATGATCTGTGTTCATGTGCAAAGCAAATTCTAAGTGTATTGTGGGAGTTTTAAGTTGCTCAATGCTAGTTGTTTTGTGAGAAATGTTACAGGTTGATTCTACTTTGTATTTAATAAGTGTGAAAGTGATGTGAGTTGTGTTGTATTGTTGTTAGTAATGGTATGTTTGAGGATGGATGGGGAGTTTCAAGGATGAACTATGATTGTATATGGTGATCGTTTGAAGTTACTGTGGATTGCAATCTCTTGCTCATGGTGTTTGATGGTGCTACCTCCATAGTTAGCAATGCTTGCTTATTTGTTAGTTGTTTGAAGAGTCATTGTTGGGTGGAAGTTGTTTGATTGCTTGAGGTGATCATCTTTGCTCAATGAATGCTTGAAGATTCTTGCTTTATGAAGGAATAATGATATTGCCTTGTTGAGTGAATGAGGTTGTGACGATTTGATAGATGATCTAGGTTGAGAGTTGATGGTAGTATGGATCACTTTGAGTGTGAGAGGCTTAGTGGAAAATGTATGGGTGTTTGACTTGCATGGTTTCTTTAAAGTAAATGTGCATTATGTCACTTGGAGTTTTGGATGAGTGAATAATGTTGTGGCAAATACAAGAGGATGATGTTCAAAAGGCCATTCCACTGTTGACAGTAACCTCTTTGGTAATGCACTAGTGAACTTGTGATAGACATATCATTGGTTATCTATCTTCTATAGGGAACATCTTACATGAAAGATTGCTATATATGGTGAGCAATGAGGTATACAAGAGGCATATGTACCTTGCCACATGACTATGGATATCCTTCATAGTTTGTCTGTGTTTTGCCATAGACTGGTGTGTCATCATTTTTCCTACAGATCCTCGCTACTCTGCCTACATTTTTTCAGGCTTGCCATAGACTGGTGTGTCATCATTTTTCCTACAGATCCTCGCTACTCTGCCTACATTTTTTCAGGCTTTGTCTGGGTGTAAACCCTGATTACAGCTCTCTAGCAGATCTATTGCGGCCCTCTAAGCTGTGTCTGCAACCCAAACTTCTAGTTTATGCCCTCATCTCTCTGTTTGTGGCTTGGAGTCAGACCTGTTGTGGCCTCCACAGTCTGTCTACGGCCCTCTAGCTCTGTTTTGCGGCCTCCAACCTCTGTCTATGGACCTAACAGATTGCCAACGATTCATCTACAAATTTTTGTGGGCAGTGTCAGATCAGTCAACGACCTAGCAGCCTGCAAGCGACTTCAAAGCCCTAATTGCGGCCAAAACCGGTCTATTGCTACCTTCTGAGGGCTGTACCAAAAAAAAAAATCAGATTATCGGGTTTATTTTCAGCCATCTTTGGATCAAACAATGTTGTGATAGACCTGTTAGAGTGATTGCGGGTTTCTGTGGGCTACTTAGTGGGCCCTTGACTCCATCTGTAGGAGGTCCAGAATTGACAATATCACGGTTTGTCGAAAACTCATGACTTGGGGCTCTTGTGGCATATCGACTTCCCTTTCACGTGAGGTACTATTTTATCTTTAAACTTGTCATATTTTTATAAAAGACATCTTGGACGCTCTCTTTTGTACCTTGATTTTAACATTGTTGAAAGTGGCGACCCGTATCGATTCTTCCATTACTAAAACAAATGTGAACCGTCTTTTATGCTATTGCATAGAATCAAGTCATAATCGAGATTGATCACTGAAGGACATTCTCATCATTGCTCATGGTTTCTTTTTGGGCTTCACATCCATTTTAAACAATTATTATCAATGCATTGCATAAAGTGTTCATGACGGGTCAAATTGGTAAACCCGACCTCTTTGAAATACAAGAGCAGGCAGTCCACCCAATATGGCCGAAATACGCCACCTGGATTAGGAGTCACTAGTCACACCTGCCGTCGGTACTATCTAGCGACATACCTAGACTCGACGGTCGGCGAAAATACCACCGCCTATCAAACAAGGCGGTGTGTATAACTTGCATCCCACGAGCATATCATAGGCAGTAAATCGGTTTCAAGCCCATGTAGTATTTTTTACAGCTTCAAGCTGAATTCAAATGGGGAGAGAGATATTAGTGAGATCCTAGCGCGTATTAGCAATCAGAAGTTTTTACGGGATCGTGACCCTAGAAAGCTCATGGATCATTGCATCGAAAGTACTAGAACCCCCTCCTTACAGTCATACTTCTGAGAGCCTAGAAAACTCTCATTGGCTTGGGAGCACGGGCTTACAAAGGAAGCCCCCAGGATTGGATGTGGCAGGACCTCCGTTACTCACGTAGGGCATAACCAGCATTAGTACTATTGCCCCTTGACTTTTTTAGGACTTTTTGGCTGGACCAATCCCCCACTGAAAAAGGCCCTAACACTTTGATACTCATCTTCACCTACTCTACTTCATGTTGGATCTCACATTTATTGTTTGGTTGCTGTAATTTTTCAGAGAGTTCAAAGTTTGAAATATGGAGGAATCATTTCATTCACATTCTATTTGGTTCTTCAATGACATGTTCTAGTTATATCTTGATGTGTAAAATTGATGTAAGAAATAGTGGGGCATCCAATTTGGACACAATTCTCTATATCAATTATGAAAGATACTTTAGAACCTTAGAAAGGAGATCTATACTTAGGATGGAGATCATTCTAAAGTTGGATCAAAGTAGTATGGTCAAAACTATGCCAAAACTAGTTGAAGAGACTAGTTTAGTCATATTTTGGTAAATTGTCAATATGAGGCCAAAACTCACTTTAGACCTAGAGATAAACTTTTTGAAGTTATATTAGTTTAAAATACATTCAATAAACACTTTTTGAAAAGTGTGGAAAAGTTGGTAGTCAAGTTTGAGAGAGGTTCAAATTTGAACTTTGGGTACATTGAATCTAGACCCAAAAATAGTAGGGTTTACATTTTGAAGGGAAAACCAAGTGGCCAAATAGGGTTTGGACACTCTATAAAAGGATGTAACTCGTGGAGAGACACATCTTCTCTCTTCTCTCTATCATTTCATCATTATACATGGTTCTCTTTGGGTTCTACTACTCATTGGTGCACTCTCATGATGTTATCTTGCAATTCTATGTGTAGAATGATCATTTATTGTTATTTTTGGTTCCATACATGTGAAATACAGTAGGGTACTATAATTGTACGGAAATTAAACATATTTTATATTTTGGTTCATGTTTGATCAGTATCTCTTAGTGTTTGCATCTCATTTTGTATGTAGATGCTGATTTTTCTACATTGGCAGGATTGTTGGTTTGCTCCTTATTGTAACCAAAGGTCAGGGACATGGATTGGATCTTGAATTATTTGAGATCCTTCACAATATCTATATCTTTCTATCGAGAATGCTGTTACGGGAATTGCCCACTAATACTTGGAATAAGTGCACCTTTGAACCTGATCACAATACAACCAACAATAGTTCTCTCAAACTTGACTACCAACTTTCTCACACTTTCAAAAAGTGTTTATTGAATGTATTTTAAACTAATATAATTTCAAAAAGTTTATCTCTAAGTCTAAAATGATTTTTGGCCTCATATTGACAATTTACCAAAATATGACTAAACTAGACTAAACTAGTTGAAAACTCTCACAAATATGCCCTTATGAGGACATTCAGCAATTCTATGCCCTTCACCGCATTCATATCAAAAGACAGTTTCAAAGACTGCCCAAAACAACCCAACAAGATCCTACCTACCCGACACATCCGTTATGACTCACGATAGGATCTTCACGCCAACACCACACGAGCACCATAGCAACCAATAGTTAAACCTGCTGCTTAATTAGCTGGCCCTGGTGGTGCTGGTAAAGCCATGCATTGCTGATTCATTGGTGTTCCAAACCACGGTGTCGCATTTGGTGACCCTTGGTGATAAGGATAAGAGATTTGATAATGATTCTTCTTTTGCTGTATGATCTTGGGGTTGAATTGACAGAACACCATTTGTGCGATGACACATTATCTAGGTGGTAATACCGTTGTGTTAGTTTGAGATTTTGCTCAAGAATGGACACTTGTTCGTTGTATGATTCTGGGTGCAAACTGGACACCATACATTTTTCTTCGTAGATACTACAACTGGTTCTATTTTGGTGCGCTAGAGGACGATGCTACAGTTCCTTGTAAGGCCTTCAGCTTCTGATCAAACTAGGCCGTTAACTGCTCCATCTGCTATTCGTGTACTTTTGTCATTTGTTCCATCAGCAGATCTGTTGAGATATTGAAAGTATTCGAGGTTGATGCTACCGAAGGAGGTGGATTATGAGTCATAGGATATGTATCATCTTCCAAACCTTCATCCTCTTACCTGATCGCATCTTTTATTGCTTTATGAAATGTGGCATACTGCTCTCGTCATTTGAGTTCTCTTCTGATGCTTCATGGTAGCCCGACAAGGAACCACATAATTACCACGTGATTGGGAGTCAGAGTTATATTGCACTCGGATCTTAGATGTTTGACCCGCTCAATGTAGTCCCAGACCCTTTCTCTTTCTGGACTTGAAAAACTCTCGTAGAGGGGGTTAAACTTCAAATTAACTCTGGAAGGCTTCTCTGTGTGTTTATCTCAGTGAAAAATAGCTTCAAGAGTCTTTGCGAAGGTTACTTTACATTTTTGAATTTTTTTTTTTTATTTTTACAGGGGATTTTTGAATTTTTTGGGTTTTTTTTTTTTTTTTTCAAAATGTTGGGAAGTAACTCTTGCGGGCTTCTATGCAGGTTTGGAACTATATCCTGGAGCTACTTCTAGTCATGCAAAGGTTAATTCTTACTGTTTTGGAAAAATCAAAATTTGATGGAATTTTGGCTCTCTTTTTCCCGTCAAAAGCAAATTTGAGTGTTTTCTTTGGTGTTTTTGATGTTTGTGATGGGTTTTCAAGCCTTTAGAGGTTGCTTTTGGTCTCCACTACCACTCCACACCTCCTCCACTAGCTTACCATAATCCAATCACAAGAAAACAAGCAAAACAAGTCCAAAGTACTCCCTAATCCACCTAAAACACAAATGGCAAAGCAACTAAAAAGACAACTAAAACTAGTTAGAGATGGCATATCCCCGGCAATGACGCCACTATAGGGAGTATAGATTCGATGGTGATCAGCCCTCCACTTGTCAAAAGGGTTAGAACACTTGGATAGGAACCTAACTATGCTTAGTTGCTAGTTTAGATGCTTTTCTAACTCTACACTAACACTAACCCACTTTAATTCTACTTTCACTAACACAAACCACAAGCATACAACAAGATAATAGATGAAAGGAAAGAGAGAGAGAGAGATGTGATATGGAGGTTAGCTCATGTGCTCAATATGCATGCTAAAAGAAAAGCCATAACTATTCAAACAAGAATAATAGAAATAAAAACAATAAGCAAATACAACAAGAACAATAGCAAGAATGATTTGAGGATGCTTGGCTCTTTGAATTTGATAGAGTTTTCTCCTCTCAATAGCATGTAAAATAGTGTACAATAGGTGCCTTTTTATCTTTGGGATGGCCCTTGCTCCTTGCTTCCTATTGGCTACTTGCAAGAAGGTAGGATTGAAATTCTAACCCTTCAAAAGAAACAAAAGCTAATCTATGGTGCACAAAGAAGCACACCCCACCCACCACCATTTGAATTTTGACTAATTACAAAACATAGAGAACTTAAGTTAACTTAAACTTTGGCCTTACATGGCCCAAAGTCTAGTTTATTCAGAAATATGGGCTTATACACACATGAAGTCACAACCCTCGCAGTTTATTTCTACTACTTCATGCTGTTTTATTTATTTACATAGAAATACCCATAACATTCACAGATCCTCCACCAACATTCACAAGTCCTTCATGGATTCAAAAAGGCCAAGCAACAAGAAGAAGTGATGGAGAATTATATCGCTAAACTTCAAAATGCCCTAATAAATGCCCAAGAAGAAGTGGATAAAGTCGTCCAAGATGCCAAGAAGCAGGTTCACCTATTGTAGGGACAATTGGATATGGCACAGATGGAAAAGGAGCGTATTCTAAAGGAGTTGGATGCCATAGCAGAAGAGCGTAATAATCTACTCCATACACTTGTAGCAGATCGTCCTTTCTCACAAAATGATATCAACTACTTGCTGAGGAAGGTCAAGACTTATAAATAGGCATTTTCCGCCAGGATTTCCGCAAACTCAATGCTGCCAAAAGGAAGGCATCATCCTCTGCCTTTCACTGATTCCATCCTAGATTAGGTTGCTGGTCAAGAGCGTTACAGTTTATGTGACGGCTTTTCTGGATATAATCAGGTTGGAGTGCGAAAGGAGGATCGTTCAAAGACCACATTCACTATGGATTGGGGCACTTATGCCTACAACAAAATGCCCTTTGGTCTTTGTAATGCTCCAGTGACTTTTCAGCAAATTATGATGCTAATTTTCGCTGCCTTCTTGAGAACTTTTCTCGAAATATTTATTGATGATTTTTGTGTATACAGTGATATAAAAACACACCTACAGAAGCTGAAATCAACATTGCAACGGTGTCGAGATACTTGTTTATCTCTTCATCTAGAGAAATGTTTTTTTGGTATGAAAGAAGGAATATTGCTTGGAAACAAAATATCTAACAGAGGAATAGAAGTCGACAAAGATAAAGTTGAGCTTATAAAGAATCTCCAGATACCAACCAATTTACGTGAAATAAGAGCTTTCTTAGGACATGTTGGCTATTACAAGAGGTTTATTCAAAATCATGCTTCTATTGCTACCTCTCTTACACATCTACTGAAGAAACAAGTGGAATACTTGTGGACGAATGAACAGCAGAAAGCATTCGAAGATCTTAAGCAAAGATTGATCAATGCTCCTATTCTGAGACCACCCAACTGGGCTATTTTATTTCACAGTTATGTGGATGTTTCTGCATTTGCTATTGGCGTCTGTCTAAGCCAGAAGGACGACCATAAGAAGGATCATCCCATCTACTATGCGAGTCGACAGCTCAATGCATCAGAGAAGAACTATTCGGCTACAGAAAGGGAAGCACTTGGCATGATTTTCACTGTTAAAAAATTTCGACATTATTTGCTGGGATATGCATTTATTTTTCATGTGGATCATTATGCTCTTAAGTATCTTGTAAATAAACCAGATCTATCAGGACAAATTGCTTGATGGGTTCTACTTTTGCAAGAATTTACTTATCAAGTAGAGCTTCGTTGAGGAAAATATTATACGAATGCTGATTATCTATCGCGACTCAGCATCGGAAAAATTGAAGACCCTATCAATGATGATTTTCCAGACAAACATTTATTTGAGATTTCATCTACAAATTCATTATATTCTGATATTATTACTTATCTTAAGAATCAGATATATCTGGATGGTTACGATTTGGAGCAAAAGACAGTTTTTCAATATAAGGTAGCACCTTATACAATTATTAACAATGTTTTGTACAAGCTTGGTGCTGACCATCAACTACGAGATGTCTCGAAACTGAAGATGTCTCGTTAAAGCCTTACACTTAGAAGATGTCGGTGGACATTTTGCTTTGAAGAATATAGTTAATAAGACATTGACTGCCAAGTATTGGTGGCCAACAATGTTCAAGGATGTATCAAATTTTATTCATTCATGTGATCCATGCCAGAGATCTGGTAAGCCTACAAAAGCAATGAATTGACCGTTGACACCAATCCTGCCTCTTGCACCATTCGAGAAGTGGGGGATTGACTTTGTCGCTCCAATGAAACCTGTTACTTGACATACGAAATGTCGTTATATTCTAGTTGCCACGGATTATGCTACCAAGAACGTTGAAGCAGAGGTGACGAAACAAAACGATGCGTGTCAAAATATTGAAAAATCTATCTATTGTTGTGAGTAGGGGTCCTAAAAACGCCAAAGATGAATTGAGCTTTTTTGGATTAGTAAAGACCCATCTTAGAATAAAATATTCAAGGTAGGTAGAAGTAGAAACTCGAGCTACCATAGGAATTGCCATTTGTACTTTACATGCCACATTTAATGCATGAAAAGACTAGGTGGCACAATTAGACATAGTGAGGTGGCTCGAATAAGTCTAGATAGCTTGAGAGGTGGATCCACAACTCCAATTCAACTCAAAGTAGGAGGAGAGTCCATGGATCTATATATATGTGATGTACTCTCATTGAGAATATGATGAAATTTGTGTGTAATGCAAATTTGGAGACAAGCTCTTTGTGCCCTCTCTCTCTCCACGAGTTTTGTACTTCCTATTTTCTCTCTCTAGTCGAGTAGAGGCATTTATGATGCTTAGTCTTATGTTTTGTTGACAGATCTTGCTTGTAACACAATAATATTGCTTGTATGATCAGCTTTCCTATTGACAACCAATGCTAGTATGATCTTTATGGTATTATTCTCAATTTGTTAATTAAATTTTCATGAATCGTTTTCGAGAATTTTTCTAGAATCTTTTCTAGCATTATCTCCAGTTTTTCGAGAAATTTTCTAGTATGTCGCTAAAATTTTCGTGAGTTTTTGTATCATTTTTTAAGATCCTTCGAGAAAGTTTCGCGAAACTTTCTAGAATTTTTCTAGCGTATTTTCGAGAATCTGTTGAGAATATCTCAACCTACTTTTTGTATCCCTCTATTAAAGATGATGGCCACGTGATCATCAATATTCACACGTGTGTACGCTCACAGATATTGTTTCTCCTTAATTTATTTTTTCTTTTCACAATCGGTCTTCTGTCATTAAAAATCGATCTGGCAAATTATAGTTTTAAACACTAAGCCATGCACGTCCTCCATAAATGGAAGTGACAGATGTCAAGTCACCATGCCATGTCATCATCCCTTCCACACCGCTACTACTTATCAGAGTTATTTTTCATTTTTTTTCTTTACATTTTCTACCTGCGAAGTTTATGCTTTCCTGCGCTCACTCTTTGCAATCAAAGCACTCTTTTGCGAACTATTGCGATCTACAAAGCTATCGTTAAACATTCAAACAATGGCTTCTGGATCAGGTTCGAGTTCTAATATCATTTGAAAAGCACGCGCAAGAATCCGCCTGACATCCATCCAGTCCTTTTTGGATCGATGCAGGTTGGGTGATTTGAAAGTGGACCCCTCCATCATCCTCTCTGAAGTCAGTATAGAGTTTGTGAACTCTATCCATTCCATTTCGGAGGAGGAATTCAAAGTTCATATACAAGGCAAATTCTTCACAATCTTTGAAGATTTGTTTTGCATAGCCCTCGGAGTACCATTGGATGGGGAGTTGGCTGCAAAAAATAAAGATTCGGTGGATGAAGCTGTCCACTTTTTGAGCAACTGCTTCGTACCCACGAAGTCTATACCTATTCCGATTCTAGTTGATGCTGCACCAGCAGTCGAAGTAGCAGCCACCACTGCTATGGAGAGTGAAGTTGTGGCAATGGAAACCAATGGAGCTGCTGCTGCTGCGGATTCTTCAAAGCTAGCATCTGCTTCCACATCTCAGAAGCAGCCGAGCGCATTCACCTCTGAGGATGATGACGCAACCCAGTCTGATACATCAGACAAGGGACAAATTGCTGTTGAAGGCAACACTAGGGCACCTATGGCAAATGACGAAGAACCAGACGACCAGCCCCAGTGGTTTCGATCCATGACAGAGAAAGCCAAGAACCTAGTGGCTGAAGTATATGAGTTCGACAAGTACCACCGTCAACTCACAATGCAGCTTATCACCTCAGAGAGGAAATCACTCGACTCTCTGAAGGAGTCCTTCGAGAAGATCGATTCACTAATTAGCAAGTTTTGGGAAACTAGTCAATTTTTGTGTAGCGAGTTGGATTTGATAGATATTCTCAAGAAAATTTGGACCAGAACTTGTTGTGAGCTGTAGGAACACTTTTCACGTGTGTGAGGCCGTACAGCTCCAGTTTTGGCCAAGAAAATTCAAAAAATTTTTACAAATTGACTCACACACCCAATTTGAGAGATTTTTAGTGCGAAATCAAGCATTTTCAATAGAGAATCTAATCCCTTGATTAGTTCTTGGATTAGATCAGCCAAAAACTTAAATTTGAGGCTTTAATTAGGTGCATTAATTGATCCTTTTTTATTTTTGGAGTGTATGTTGAAGTTGAAGAGAGATACTGCTAAAAATCATAGATTAAGGAGTGATTTTGCAAGTTTGAGACTAGAATCTAAATTTCCATCATTCTAGATTGGTTCATGAGTGATAGGATTGAGTCTATAAGCTCTCTAATTGCTAGAAGACTTTAGGTTCAGATCTCTTAGAGAAACTACAAGAGTTTCTAGTGCTTTTTCACATTCAAAAATGGCATCAATGGGTGGTTTTTTTGCTTGAAGCTATTGAAAGGCTTACATCCACTAATTATGCTGGTAATTGGAGAGTGGAGAGTGGTGATCAATGAAAGAGTGGTGATCGACAATGAAAGAGTTTGTTTCTAAAGGTGGTGATTTGAGAGTGGTGAGTTTGTTTCTAAAGGTGTTGAGTGTGATTGGAGTGGTGAGTGGTGTTCAATGATTGGGGACACTTTCACATGCATGACACACTAATGAAAGAGTTTATTTCTAAAGGTGCTGAGTGGTGATCAATGACTAGGGACACTTTAACATACATGACACAACAATAAAAGTTTGTCTATGCATGGAACCAAGTTTGAATGGTGGTAGTGATATCAAGTATATTTTCTTGAGTTTATTGTACTCTATCCTTCACTTGCATTTTCCTTGTAAGTTGTCATTCACCCTCGCTTTTTGGAGCCATGCCTTATTTACAATTGTGAATATTTCTAGTTTTATTAATGCTAGAGAAAAAAGAAAAGAAATTGTAAGTGACAATGACAAAGTATGTCCTAATAAATAAATTTGTACTACATTAGTGACATGTACAGTTATTTATCGCATTCTTTTTATTGTATGTGGGAGTGACAAAGTATTTCCTATTCAACAAAATCTTTATTCTGT
Organism: Diphasiastrum complanatum; assembly: GCA_029204225.1. Taxonomy (NCBI): domain Eukaryota; kingdom Viridiplantae; phylum Streptophyta; class Lycopodiopsida; order Lycopodiales; family Lycopodiaceae; genus Diphasiastrum; species Diphasiastrum complanatum. Next base: position 483,825 of record CM055106.1, on the reverse strand, counting down.
AGTGACATAAAGAGTTATTTATCAAGCCTGATCTACATAAAGAATATCAAGTATATTTACATCACCTAGAAGTCCAATTAACAAGGCATTGTATTGGTCTAGCATGCGGGTTGAGAAATTGGGCATGAGTGCAAAAAAGAAAGAGGGACATGAAATTTTGCTATTTACAAATTGTGTATAGAGGGTATCTAAAGGACCGAGTTATTGCAATAAAATCCATAGCAATGCATCAAAGCTTTTTGTGCACACATGCCCTTATAGTTCAAGACAATGACTCTAATGCTGACTTATGTGGAAACTACATTGACCAACTTGAACACATAGCATTGCCTTTGCAAGACAATGCCAAAAAAGTGGTTTTAAATTTTCCATATAGAAATCAATCAAAAGTTTCTTGTTCTTGTTGGTAAGCAATCATGACTTTCCTTAAGCTAAATCTTTAAATGTTAACCCTCATAATGCAAGTGGTTTCAATCGTCTCGATGGTATGTTATTGGAATACTCCAAAGTCCCCATCATCCTCATATCTTAGAGAATTTTGTGACACGTGAGCAGCCAGGAATCATGTGGTGCCTGGCAACCACAAAGAATTCCATATGCAAGTCACACTTTTATAACTAAAAGTTGATTTCCCTTTATGTGGTTGTAGGTGCGTGCAAAATTTGGTGTCAACGAAAATCGAATTGGCAAAAAATTGGGTGCAGCTTGAAATCAAGCTGAGATGGATTAGCTATGCTTGTAAACATTTTTTTGTGGGCACCAGCATAGTCGAGTAGGCTTGGGTAATGACACCCTATGGTGTCTTACCATTGGGCTAGACCCAAATCCCTAGCATGTGCATGGAGGTGTCTTTAAGAGCTAACACCCCATTACTTCAAATATAAATTTCTTCAAGTATTTCTAACAGGTGTCTTCTCAGTCCTTTTTGCCATCCATACAAATTTTTAAATTAAGTGCATTTCATGCAGATTCCTAAAATAACTTGCACATTTTTTGTTGTGGTTCCACCCACCTATGAGAACAATCTAACAACATTATCTCTAGTGCTCTTATTAGAATACCTTGAGCATGAAATAACTAGTCATTTGACGTGTGACAACTTTGGTATTTTATGATCCAACTACTCATTGATCTCGTACTCATCATTGTGTAGAAAGTTTGATCCAATAATTGTTTTATCTATTATCTTGTTGGTGCATAAGTTTATAACTACATAGCCTTGAATCATAGCTAGCTTACAATTTCATGCAACATTTGTAGCTTCTCATTTTCTCACAGCTCATTAAGAACTATGTTCTAGCAACAATGTGTAGCTTGAAATAATAGCACCAAAGATTCCTTGAATTGATCCTCTTAGTTTTAAACAATATCATTAATAGCACAACTAGCACATATTTTATGAATCACCCTAATAGTTTTCAAGACTTACTATTGTTATGGAATTTGTTAAGACATATTAGCATAACCATTCCTTAGCTTGCACACAACATTTTTGCTTCGGTTCTTTATTTTATGTCATAAAATCACAGAGCTCTCATTGTAAGGACAATTTTGACACTCGCAATTAGAATCATGGTTATTCATAACATTTTTTTTTTTAATATTTAGGGTTATCCTCAAAACATCATCTTTTAAAGCTTTTCAATTTTTTGTAGACTATATTACTCGTGAGAGGGTTTATATGCTTGTATAAAAAACTATCAAATATTTTATGATACCAATTTTTGAGAAAACATGTTCATTCTATTCATAAACTTTGCTGATTTTTCAAGCGCTACCTTTTCTTGTCTAAACAAGTTTCTTAATTAAGCTTAACAAAGTCACTAGTCATGCAAGAAATTCTTAATGGTTATGTATATTAATGTTTTTTTTTAATCTGAAAGAAGGGCCATCTTCTTGCCAAGTTTTTTAATTTAGTTTAATTAGCTCATCAATCCATCCTAAATGGTAGCTTACTATTTCATGACCTAAGTGTTCCCGGGCCGCTCACGCTGCATGGGCAGCGCTCATGCTGTGACAGGCAGCGTGAGGCCTACCTGAGACTCCCTTTTTTCTGAAAATTTTCTTCATGTTTTTTTTCGGGTAGTGGTTGAGCTGCCCCACGGGCAGCCTGACCCTGCCCAAAAAAGCCTTCCCATTTTTCAAATTTTTAACTCTCCCCTTTGCCCACCCGCCCAAAACCCTGCCTTGTCCGCCCAAAACGCCTGCTCGCCCGCAGACTTGCGGGCTCACATCGCTAGTTACCCATGGGTAATATTGTGTGTCTATGATGAGCATCACCAAACAAGTTTGTCATATAGTTTGAGAATGCATACTTTTATAGGTCCTAATTCATGCTATATAACAATGCATTACTGTGCATTGGTATTAATCAATATTAGGTGAATCTTTAAACATATTAAACATTGTTGGTGTCAGCTTGGTGCAGATTGATTGAATGGCAAAATGCCAATCCTAAGCCTTTTTCCCTTCAGATGAAAGGCATTTTAAAGGAAATAAATGGGCATTCCTTTTTAGTCTTAAAAGAAAGCTATTTTTTTAATGGTAGAGTTGCTCAAAATAGTTTGTTTATAAAGGTGAAGGCTGGAGGTGATTAATGATGATGGGGACATTTCAACATCCATGCCAATGGGCACATGCCTGTGTCACAATAGTACAAGTTTGTCAATGAACGTTACTGCGACGAGTTTCAATGGTGCTATTGACATAAAGTATGTTGAAATTATTGCACTCTGTCCTTCCTTTGCTTTTTACTCTTCCTTTTCGATCCATGGAGCTCGTGGCATGACTTACGTACAATTGGAATATTAAATAAAGTTATTTATCTGATAATGACATAAAATATAATATATCCAAAAAATTTGTGGTATGTGAGCAGTGATAGTGACTTAGGATTCAAATGTATTCGTGACTTGATCTGAATTGTCTTTTTGAATAGTACTTTGCATTGGTAGTGGCATAAAGTGAACTTTATTTAATTTACTATGTTTTGTAAGAAACGTTTTTCTTGAATCTCAAGGGCTGAATCAGGACCTCCCTGCAAAGTCAAAGACTCAATTTTCACTGTGCAGTGATCCAATGGCGATCACAGTCAAAATGCTTTATTTACAATATCTCAGTACTCGATTCTCGAATCTCTACTAGAAGCAAAAGAAGCACAGTAGTACATTACTACATGTACACGCATCAATCAATTAAAATCAAATCCAGTCCTAGTCAAATCAAATCAACCATGGCAGATGGCATAGGCAATGCCTGAGCGAAAGGCTGCTGTACGTGAACTTCTTTGATCGCATTCATAACACGTGAAACATACATGCCTGCTTTTCAGCATTTTTTCTATAAGTAAATGAGAAGACGCGTAGGCTCGTAGTAGTCTGTAGATGAGAAGAGTACTACGATATATTATTGCATATAGTATGTAATGCTGTGGGCGATTTTTTCCACTCATCAGATCTTTCAGATGGTGTGCTGCTGCTCTTAAAAAGCCTATGGCTGGGTTCTAAGAATACTTGCGAACTGACTTGACTGCTTGCATCTGCACAGTGCATTGTGTTGATTACTTCAATATATTAGTTTGTCCCTGCATCTGTGTCAATGTGTGATCACTCCAATGTGTTATAACTAGCATCACTGATCTCAAAGTAGGGCCTGGTTCTGTTGCGCTTCGTTCTTCCTACTTTTGATCTTCCAGATTCCTTCTCCCTGCTTGCTTGCTAGCTTAATTTTCGTATTCCGTGTAAACAATGTCTGCGCCTGTGAAAACTCCTTCCTCTGACTCTTCAGCTGCTAGACTGAGAAGTAATAAGCGGCCGCGTGAAAGTGAAACAGCTCCTAATCTTTCTGCGAGTACCAAAGTAACTGGAACCTCACCTGGTCTAGTCCTTGCCCCCAGCAAGAGTCGGCTTGGAGACGTTCCTGTAGACCCTCATGATAATGTTTCTCATGCAGCGATTTACCGCTATCGACTCGTAGATGGAGACATCACCAAGGCTTTATCTCGTGAGAGTATGTTGCATTTCTTCTATCCTCATGTGGTGCATGACGATAATTTTAAGGAATCCAAATTGCAGCTCGATCGACTGCGTCAGCGACGAGATTTATTCCTACTTGCATTCGAAGCTGTCCAAAATCTACCTCCCACTGATAAATGGTCATTCTATCAGATAGCAGGCATTCATGGCTTGCCTTATGAGCCTTACGATGGTGATACTGCAAGCATATGGGAAGAGACTGGAGGCGATAAATGGTGGGGAGGATATTGCCAGCATGGGTCGCCTTTGTTCCCAACCTGGCATCGACCGTATGTGATGCTTTTGGAACAATCTGTCATTCGTCAAGCCAAACTTTTGGCTGAAACTGCATTTGGAGATCCTGATGAGAAAAAGGCTGTGGAAGCGATAGCAGATCAATTACGTTTTCCCTTCTGGGATTGGGCTAATCACAGCACAAGGATGACTGGGATACCTGATATCTTCACATCCACAGAGATCTTCTTGGCGTATCAGTGGAAGTCCTTCTCTCGCACCAAGATTCCCAATCCTCTCAAATCCTTTGTGCTGCCAAAGAATGTAGGAAAGATTACCGCATCATCGGATGTCTTCAATCCTGCAGCAAAGCCGAACTATGTCGTTCCATCAGAGGGAGTACCATTCTCCCCATTGGGCTATCCTACTGTTCGTTATGTGAATGCTTCGTACATGAGTCAGAATGATAAAATGAATGTGGCGTTAATCAGAAACGTAAACGGCACTGCAGTGGAAGGAGTTCATGCAGTTTTCCATCACAATGATTGGCTGTCGTTTTCTAATCACTATTGGTCTGAAGCACCTGGGCACAAACAGTATGGCCACTACACTTCCGTGGAATTGGTGCACGATGGTTTGCACACTTACATTGGGGGTCCTGGTGGTCACATGGCGCATCCTGATGTTGCTGCCTTCGATCCTGTGTTCTTCTTCCATCATGCCAACGTCGACCGTCTAGTTGCATTATGGCAATATTGTTATCCAAATAAATGGATTGATGACAAATTGCAACCAATGGACGATGGAACATACACCATCAAACCAGCCCCCGATGCGACCTCCGACACGGATCTCACCCCGTTTCGGCGCTCACAAAAGGACGAGTTCGTCTCCTCTAATGATGTGCGCACTGTGGATGTTGATTGTGGCTATACTTATCCCGAAATCCAACTTGCTCGCAAAGAGATGTGGGGGCCTGGCAAGATGCTAAACCACCTGTTGGAACTGTATCGCCCACCTCAGCATTTCGTCCACAGATGGTTTCTTGTGTTAGAGAAAATACTGAAACGAGCCTTCGGTGGCCCCTACAGCATTCGTGTGTTCATCGACATGCCTGATGCTACAGCAAACACTCCTCTCAGCGACCCGCATTTCGCAGGTGACATTTGTATATTTGCACGATCAAACAATGTGAGGTGTGCTAATTGTGATAGGTACAAATATATGAGAGGATCTGTGAACCTTACAAAAACCATGGTTCGATTGGGTATTAAAACTGCACAAGAGGTGAATGATGCTGGCACAGCTCCCACCGGCAATCCCTTGTCACATGCAGACGCGATCACGCTTGTCTACGTTGATTCCAAAGGTGATCAGTTGAATCCAGCTAGCATCGGTTGGGGAGGGCCAAACCGTTCTATTTATTTCCAAGAGGGCGTTAAGGATGAAAACATACAGGATTTCCTTGTGCAGCAAGTTAATAGTGCTACGTTGCCTTTGAAGCCAGCGGTCCGCTATGAGTTGCAAAGCTAAAGAGAAGAGCCAGCTTGCAAGAGATGTCTAAGGACGAAGGCAACGAAACATGCGTGCTGCAAGTTTTAGGTGAAGTTGTAAGTGAGTTTGTTTACCAGGAGAGAGGCAGTGCTTTTAGAAAATGTACCTGTTTAATGTAATCTGTTAAAAGATCTATCACATTTCTGCCCTACCAATATTTTCATTTCTTTTCATTTTCAGAGTTTATGTCTTGACTCGCGAATAATATTCAAGTAATATTAGCTATTTGTGTTAAAAATATTAGCTTTCATGGCCCTCCCCTGTAGTATGAGTAATTTATTGTGACTATTTTTGCAGCTAAATGTTAGGATGTCACTCTTAAGTTAGCTTTTTAGAATTATTATTTTTCTAAAATAAAATATTTGTTTCTCTTTTTTATTTTATATTTTTCAATGATTTTGAAGTCAAATCTTCTCATGATGTATGGATGACCTTCCCGTTTTGCAAAACTGAGTCTGTAAAAAACGAAACTTTTGAGACGTTTTAGTAAGAAAATGCGCTTATAAATCTTATGAATTTATAATTAAATTTTACAAAAATTGCTAATTTTAGTCATGATTTTTAGAGATTTTTCTAAGTAGAGGATGACGTTGTATCTGAGTTCATCCTGATTGACTTCAAGGAATCCAATACTTTCTTTTTGTCTTTTTTCATCATTTTGGTGGATTCGTCCTTGTTGTCTTTCTTCAGAACTGGTGTGATATTCGCCTCATGGTTGCGAATATCAACATCCACTATAGCTATAGTCTCTTCGGGTAGATCACTCCATCGAATTACCTGGTTGTAGCGTTGCTTCAACTGATTCATCTTGTTTGCAGGTGCCCTTGGTGGATCTATCCTTGAAACTGTCGCCATAGCAGATTTTTATGGCAGTTGAGCTGGTACTTTCTTAATTCCGTAACGATATGGGTCCATGTGTTGTAGGACCTGCTCATTAGTCAGTTCAAACTCTTTATTGTAAGTCAAAGCATGTTGCCAAGGAACTAAATCATCGTCCACTGGGTTCTCAATCGGTTCCGCTGACAGCCATGTTACGTTTATCATATTCACCCCAAATGTGATTGGTGTGTCCATGGTATAACACTTGGGTGAAGATGTGTTGGGTTCAGGATCTGATTCGTATTGACATGCTTGGTAGTCAATTGTTGCTAATGCATCTGTCCATCTCACGTAATCCGTCTCTGAATCATAGTGACTACCCTTGGCTTGCCTTGGGCGATCTATCGTGTGATCTATCGTGGATGATCCATCATTAGCCTTTTGCGAACACCTGACGAAAAGACACAAACATGAAAGATTCACGAACGAGAATCTTTTGCGGTCCAACACAAAAAAGTCAGACGATGGAAACAAAACCAACGACGCGACACGCAAAATGTCGCAAAACTTTTTTCTACCCTCACGTTCCAAAGAGTACCAGCAAAGATCATTGCAAGTACCTAGAAGTATAGATATCTGATCTCATGGCATGACATCAACAGATACACTCAAGGTCGTGGCTAATCTGCCACTCTTGTAATTTCCTGATTAGTTGTAGATGCTTAATTACTCTAATCTTAAAGTTACATAGAGCGACTATATACTTACTGGATGATACTTGACACATACAGAAAACAGTCTGATGCTAGTAAGCAATCAAGACAAAATACAGACAAGAAGTCTGCCTGCATGCGAGACAAGTCTGTGATCAGGATCCATAGAGATCCACAGGTCCGCTAGTTTGCGAGACCTCCACTCGTGAGAGAACTGTATTTCTCTCATGCCAACGCACTGCGTGGATCTGCATGCAGTGCTTGAAGAATCAAGATAAAAATCAATAGATGATCTTATAGCCATTGTGCACATGTCAATTTATGATGTATGATCTTGAATGCAAATGTGTCTACTGTTATTTGTGTATCTGATTCTCTCATTTATTTATAAATCCGCACGTTGGTTGAATTTGTTGAATGCTACATTAATTTACATAAACATAGGTCAACAGTGCCTGACTACATTCTGGAGGACTGTAGGAGCGATTCAGCTGAAAGTGTCCAGCGATCACATCTGAACTCCATCCGAACTGCAATTAATCATGGTTGCTTCGCCTTCGCAATTGTTTTGCGATTGTTTCGCGACCGTGAATTTGTCAACAATGGTATCAGAGCCTACCTACTTATCTTGTCATAATCTGACATAGCCAATAAGCTATCAGATCCAGGAGGCCAAGCATTCAGACGAACAACCATCAACAAGAGAATAGACTCCAGAAGCAATGGCTTCAATCAGCAGTATGCAGAGCAAGATTTGCACATTTTTTTATTCTTCAGGATCTAACTTTCTAGCCTGGAAAGTCAAGACATCACTGATACTCAAGGGTGAAGGTTTATTCCCCTGGGTGGATGGCACAGAGGAGATGCCTACAACATCAGGCAAGGAGCTATGCGAATGGAGGGAGAAAAATGACAAGGCAGTAGCCTTGTTGTCTTCATCCATCGAAGATAGTCTCACACTTGACCTGGCTACACTCTCCAAAGCTGAGGAGGTGTGGAATGCATTGTTCACCAGATTTCAGATGAAATCAAGAAGTCAAATCATGATGCTGGAAGATCAGCTGACGAATCTATAGTGGGATGGGAAGGACATCACTTATTTTGTAAGGAAGATGAAGGATCTATTCCTATTACTACATAACTCTGGAGCAGAGAACATAGTGTTACCTAAGAAGCAGCTCATGTACCTATTGAGAGCCTTACCCAGATCATTCCAGACAACGAGGACCTACTCGTCAAAAAGACGATTGTCAAGATTCGAGAGGAAGTCGAGGCCAGAGAACACCTTCATCACAAGGATGGTTCTGACCAGGCCCTCTATGGCAACAAAGAAAAATCTAAAAAAATAATTCAAGCCTAAGAGGGAGTCGAATCAGAGGCAAGATCGTGATCAGTAAGCAGAGGGGACAAGCAAAAGCAACTAGAAGAGCAAAGGGAGGTCGAAGCAGCAAGGTGCAGACAAGAAGACTTGCGTGAGATGCAGAAGAAACAGGCATACAGTAGATACATGCTGGCTCAATCCCAAGATTGAGTGTATCCATTGTCACAAGAAGGGTCATGCAACCGTGGATTGTTGCCAGAATTCGAGAAACAAATCAGCACAGAACAGACAGGAGAACAACAACAGTTCATTCTATGTCGAGGAGCCCAAAAGCTCGAAGATGAGCAAAGAAAGAATGAACAAAAACTGTTCGACTGCCTACATCTGTGAAGACGTGTGTGCAGCGTCAACATCTGACACACATGAGGGGATCCTAGACTCAAGAGCCACCTCACACTTCGTAACATCAGGACGAATAATGTCTGATTTCAGAAGTACAGATCCTTCAAGATTCATAGTTCTTGGAGATGAATCTAAGCATCAAGTGAACAGTATTGGTTCACTATGGCTCAACACCAATGGTAGAGACAGATGGCTCGAAGACGTTCTATTCATGCCTACACTGTAGCAAGACTTGCTTTCTGTAGCAAAAATAGCAGATCCAGAAATGTGTGTAACATTATCTGATGAAGTATGCAATGTGGTTGATGCCAATACCAGTACTTTGATCGCTCAAGGCTAGAAGGAACAGAAACCTATATCATTTGAAGGTATGCCTACCTGCAGATCAAGTGCATCAGACTCATGATGACCAGCCAGACACTTTGTGGCACAGGGGACTCTGTCACATGAACTCAATGGCACTTTACCAAGCAAGCCATCATGGAGCGATAACAGGGGTCAGCATCTCGAATGCAACCAGTTCGACCACCTGTGATGCATGTTTGAAGGGCAAGATGTTACGCACTACATTCATCAAAGACTCCTACAGAATGACTAAGATTCTGGAGTTAGTGCATTCTGACATCTGCGGACCATTCAATGTGATCTCAGTAGGAGGTCCAAAGTATTATATAACCTTCATTGATGATTATAGTAAATTTTCCAGAGTGTATTTTCTTCAGAATAAAATTGAAGCACTTCATAAATTCACAGAATATGTGAATTGGGCTGAGAGATGTACAGGCAACAAAGTGAAGTAGATCAGGACAGACCGAGGTGGCGAATACATCTCGAATCGCTTTACTGACTTCTGCAATGATCATGGCATCATTCATAGAAGGACTGGAGCCTACACACGGCAGCACAATGGTGTTGTTGAACGAAAGAATATGACCTTGATGGAAGCAGCCAGATGTATGATGGCCTACTCGAAGGCTCCAAGGGTATTGTGGGCTAAAGCAGTAGCTACAGCCGCATACATCCATAACAGGACAGGCAAGTCTGGTGTCTCTCACACAATACCACATGAGCTATGGTGGGGTAGAAAGCCCAACATGTATCACGTCAGAATCTTTGGCTATGCAACTTATGCACATATTTTAGATAAGCTTCAAAAGAAGCTTGATGAGAAAGCCAAGCAGGAATTTTTGGAAGGTTATGATAGCAATTCGTCATACTACAGAGTCTACATGTCAGACACAAACATTGTGAAAACATTGAGAGATGTCAGATTTGATGAGAGTAGGACAATGGCCAATGACGATCGTGTTAGCTACGAAGTTCTTGAGAGACAGTACTATGAGCTGTCGCAAGTGACAGAGGAAGCAGAGGACGAACACGAAAACGAAGATTTTCGAGTCATCTCCCATTCGAACGACGAATCTGAAGAAGAAAGATTCGAGAGGCAGCCTGCTGCTACAGTACTTGTAAATCAGGATGGTTCCGGACCAAGCAGAGCAGACAAAGACAAGGCATTGTTGTCCAAGGAGGATCTCCTAGAAGGTCGATAAGACCAAGAAGAGCGCCAGCAAGATATGTGCCAGGTAGCTCAGCTTCCACATCAGAAGAGTTCTGCGGATTCAGTGGCAAACCGCAGACTTTCGAGGAAGCGATTGAAAGTCCAGAGAAGGACAGATGGATCCAAGTCATGAACGAAGAGATGGAGTCCATGAGGAAAAACTAGGTATGGACGTTGGAGCCATTACCACATAAGTGCAAGATTGTTAAATGCAAATGGATTTTCAAGCTCAAATACGGACCAGATGGGAACATCACAAAATACAAGGCAAGATTGGTAGCAAAGGGATTTTCTCAGAGATATGGTATTTGACTACTCTGAAACCTTTTCTCCTGTTGTCAAACATTTGTCCCTACGTCTGTTATTTGCATATGCTGCATCTTATGACCTCAGGATTGTAGGGTTGAAGATTTCGCATAGTATAGCCCTCCCGCCTGTCAACAAGGGTTAGTTTACTGGATAGGTATCTAACTATGCATAGATGCTACTTTTAGTTAGTTTTCTACATTTTTTTTAACTCTACCTCCCCTAACACTACTGACACTAACTCTACTCCCCTAACTAACTTCATCATGATTGTTGGTGAAGAGGAAGGATAGAATAGAAGAGGAAGAAGAAGGAGAAGAGAGAAAGAGAGAGAGATGAGATGGAGGTTATCTCAAATGCTCAATTTCATTTCTTATGGAAAAACCTTAACTAGCATAAACAAAAAGCATGGGAAATGGAAATAACAGACAACCACAACAATAGCATAAGCAAGAGTGATTAGCAAATGAGGATGCTTGAGCTCTCAAATGATAGAGTCTCCTCCTCTCTATTAAGCATGCAAATAGAGTACAAATGGTGCCTTAATGGAGTCGTTAGTGAGGTGGTGGTGGTGCGTCTTCGGGTAGTAGGTGGAAATGAAGATGCAGAGGCAGCACCACGCATTCGTTTGTTGGCTGTTGTGTTAGTAACTGCAGGTTGGGAGGAGGTAAATGCTTGAGATGACGGATAGAGGTTAGTGTGCGGCACAAGGAAAGACAAAAAAGTTGAGCGGTGGAAACTGTGCACTTTCTCCTCGAGAAGTGCGCAGGCAAAATTACACAATAGGAGGTCTGCTGTGATACGCTCACGGTTGTTCGGTTTGATGGAGGTGGTTAGTTCACGAATAAGAAATCTATGTCAGTCGTATGGCACAACTGAGGGGCCAGAGAATTCTTCTTATTCACAGGTGCCTTGGGTGGACCAATCCTTGAGACTTTCGCCATGGAAGACTTTTGCGGCGGTTGAGCTGGTACTTTCTTGATTCCGTAGCGATCTGGGTCCATGTGGTGTAGGACCTGCTCATCAGTCAGCTCAATCTCCTTATTATAAACTAGAGCATGTTGCCAAGGGACTAAATCATCGTCCACTGGGTTCTCAATAGGTTCTGCTGACAACCATGCTATGTTTATCATATTCACCCCAAATGTGATTAGTGTGTCCATAGTGTAACACTTGGGTGAAGATGTGTTGGGTTCAGGATCCGATTCATGTTGACATGTCCGGCAATCAATAGTTGCTAATGCATCTGTCCATCTCACAACATCCGTCTCTGAATCATAGTGACCTCCCTTGGCTAGCCTTGGGCGATCAATCGTGTGATCTGTCGTAGATGATCCGTCATCAACCTTGGGTGCAATAGGTTTCACTGCCCATGTGGTTGGATCAACCTTCACAGCCTGCTCTCTATTTTCGAAGGTGAGTTTCCTCGTACCCCAGTTGTGTACTACTTGCGCAGTCCTCAACCATGGTCTTCCCAGTAATACACGGTATGCAGTTGGAGATTCAGGTATATCCATGACTACAAAAGTGATCACAAACTGGATGCCTGCTATTTTTACAGAGATATCGGCAACTACACCTTTTGGTTTCACATAGGATTGATCCGTCAACTTGATGGTGAATCTTGACACCTAATCCTCCATCTACTACTGCTGCCTCATTGGCAAAGAGATGTTGTGTTCCTCACTTTCCCATGTTGCCCCGATGTGGAGGACGTTACTTGTTTCTTCATAGCCCGTATAATATATGGGCTTAGGCGCTACTGGCTCCTCATCCGCTTTGGCCCATTCAACTAGAAGGCTTTTCGCTTGTCGTGCAATTGAAAACTCTTTGTGTATTCCCACGTGCTCACAATAGTCATTAAACTTATTAGAGGTATATTCACCTCCACTATCACATCTCAAAGCTTTTAATTTAATAGAAAATTGCTTTTCAACATATACTTTGAATGTAAGGAAGACATCAAAAACCATGGCTTTAGAAGATAAAAGATAAATCCAAGAAAATCTTGTGTAATCATCTATGAAGGACACAAAATATATTGCTCCTCCTTTGCTCTTGGAAGTAGAGAAGTGAACATCTGAATGCACAAGCTTAAGTGGTTGATGAGTCTTGATGTTGGATCTTGGAAATGGTCTTCTATGAGATTTGAAACACATGCTTTACAAGGTTGAAGCTCCTTTGTCATAGACTTTGGTAATCCAATTGGTTTTCCTTCATTGACCGTTGATTGCATGGCTTTGAAGTTGGGATGGCCCAACCTTTTATGTCGTAGATCTTCTTGATGAACCTTGGTATTATAAGCAACATCACATATGCTAGCACTCTCTCTAGGATCCAAAGCTGACACTTGTGCAATTCTTTTCCAAATTCAATTTCTTATGTCTTAAACTTTACGACCCAGCCACCCCTCAAAAATTCATGCGAATGCTGGTTGAGAAAATCTTGGATCTTTTCTTCGATGGTGACTGGTCATCTAAACAATAGAGTGGCCACACTTGTGGAAGGCCCTGCTTCTATAACTGGTGGTGCCTGTAATATATCTTCCTCCATCTGTCCAATGCCCACGTCATTTGGCCCTTGATCTTGCGGTGGTAGTGAAAAAGATGGCATAACCGGCATTTGGATCTATAGAGTTGCTTGGAGGAAAGTGGCCACTGCTTATTCATATTCTTTAATAATTGCTTTTGCCTTGGCCAATTATGATGTCGCTTTTCCCTTAAAGGAGTTGAACCTATTATTCTTATTTTGCCAGTCTTCTTCTTTGGGACAACAACAATGGGTGAAACCCATTCACTACTTAAGACGAGATAGATTATACCTTCCTTAAGGTGCTTGTTACATTCGTCCTTAACCATGAGAGAGTATTTAGGATTGAGACAATACTGTCTCTGTCGAATAGGTACAACATCTTCCTTAAGATCAATTTGGTGCTCTCCAAATTCTGCAGGTATACCCTTCAAATCGTCTTGATACTCCTTCAATAGTTCAGTGAATTCCACTAGCTCCGATTCTCCAAGTGACTTTGAAACATGCACAAATATACTAGGTGCAAGTTCAATCAGTTCAGTAGAATCTAGTAAAATGATACCTTCTGTCATATTGGCCTTGGTATGGCCATGAATTTCGTGCATGGTTGACTCCACAGATGTTTTCTTGTCGTCAACCTGGTTCTTGTTACCAAATTCGTGTTCAGATTCGTCACTCGAATCGTCAGACTCTTTCGAGTTCGTGTCTGCAACGTTAATTTCTTCATACGAAACATCCGCTTCAGCGTCATAGGCATCGAAGAATTCTTCGTCATCAGCATTCTTATAACATTCAAAGTACTGCACTTCAATATCATATCCATTGGGAAAAATATTCAAGGCATACGAAGATTATTCTGATGTAAAGTTGGTGTCGGACAAAGGAGTTTCACCTTCATAATTGTCATGACTCCAGGTTATGATTTGTTCTGCTGGCTTACCTCGGTTATTGGTCTCACCAGTCTGAAATCTCAGCTCTCTAGATTTCTAATGTACACTTGCATTTGATCGATAAATCCAAGGTCGTCCAATCAGCACAGAATAGGATGACAAACCAAGTGGTTTGATAACAATGAAATTCATTATGAATGGCTTGGCTTGAATGTAGACAATGACATCCTTCAGTTCTCCAACAGATTTTCGTCGTGTCGAATCAGCTAATTTGATGTTTCGCTGTGTCGGTTGAATGTCAGTTAGCCCCAGAGCATGAGCTGTGTCTTCTATTATTATATTTACACTGGAACCAGAGTCAATTGGCACTTTTTTGAGCAGACATCCCGCAATGTTAATATCAATCTCAGGTGCACCGAGATCACCTAAATTGATAGACAAAACACCAGCATCTGGCAGAGAAATGTTTTTCTTCTTTTTGGACACAGAAAGGCCTTTCAGTTGTTTTCTGTAATAAGTGTCATTTGCCAACAGCTGTTCAAAAGTAATGTTCGGATGAAGGGATCCAATTTCAGTCACGATGTCATATTCTTTCGTCTTCGATTTCGAGGTTGGTTTATCGATAACAACACTAGACAATTTCGTCTTCATGATTTCTTCGTCCTCTTCCTCGAAAGTGACCACCTTTTCTGCAACAGCTGTTTGAAGTTCAGCATTGATGATTTCCTTTGCTTCTGCCGAGATATCTTTTGCAAATAACTTCGCAGCATTGCGGTCATAGTCAGAATCATCTTTGAGATCTTCTTTAGTCGTAGATTTGTTCGTTGTTTTGCTAGAGGATTTATTCTTCGAGGATTTTCTGCACTTTGTCGAGGATTTCTGATCAGGTTTCGAGGAGCTTTTGCTTCTCGTTGTGACTTCTCGTTGGACACCCTATACATAGTTAGTAGTCGCATCATTTTGAAAAATAAAAAGTACCTCATGGGCAGGATCTTCAATGTATTTCACAGTAGTGCAGCCTTCCTTAGTGTGTCCAGAACACCACATTCCTGAGTTGGAAGAAGATGCTTTTGGTCTTTTATCTGCAACTTCAGAGATCTGCACTTTCAAAACTTTTTATTAAGGTCAGCCATATTACTCTTCCAAAGCTTTTCAACTTTAGAAGTTGACGACTTATCCTAGACAACTTTCGTGTCGTCCTTTCATTTAGTTCGTCATTTATTCTTTCTCTCTCCTTTGTCAGCTTTTGATTCTGATGAATCGCTGCTTTTAGATTTCAAGTTTGAAGAACTAGTACTTGAATCAGAATCAGAATCTTCATCGTTGTCACTAGAATCAGTCTTCGACTTTTGAGATTTCTTCGTCGATCGTCGCTTTCGTGCTAGTTTTGAGGTCTTGAAATTTTCGGCACTAGCTATTACTGCTGATAAGGAGGTCATGTCTCCTTGTCTGCAATACCGATCAATCTTTGGTGGTAAACCAGTCAAAAACCATTCGATCTGCATATCTACGAGATATACACCGGTTAGTTTTCCTATGAGATTTTTAACCTTTTGTGTATATTTACGAAGGGATTCTTTACTCTTCTTCTGAACATTGTTCAGACATCCAAGAATTCTAGATTTGTAACCAATCTCTCTGAACTGGTTCAGAAACGCATCTTTCAGCAAGTACCAGGTTCCTACACGGCCTGGTTCAACTTGATTGTACCATATGCGCATCTGCTTTCTTAGCAGACCAAGAAAAATTCGTAGCTTGTCTACGTCAGTTCCCTCATTATTCACATTAGCGATTGACTCGAATTGTGAGACATAGCTATCTGCATCATCGAAATAAGTCCCTTTAAAATAATCATATTTAATTTTGGAGATAGAAGTGAAACGTGCAACAGGTTTCTCCATACCAAAACTAATTAGGAGTTCAAGTAACTGGGCAGTGATTTCGTCTAGATTTCTTCGACTAGTATTCTCACTTTGTCTTCGTAAAAATTCATCTCTAAGCTTACAGTATCGTTCTAATCTGGATTCTCTATCTGACATACACTAGAGATGGAAATGGATTTGTCAGATTTCTTATAACTTTCCTAAACTATCCCCAGCAACGGCGCCAAAAATTGGTATATGTCGTACTATACCAACAAGGTTAATATAGATTTTATAGTAAATAATGTCGTTCCCACGAAGGACAGCGTTAGAACATTATGTTTTTGGTACAATTATGGCAAGTGGGTTCGAGTGTTATTCTGGTTGTCGACAGACATTAAAAAATAACCAGTATTACTTATGTTTGAGATGGGTAATGTTAATAAATTCAGAACAACAATCTGGCCTCTATCAAATTGGAGGAAGCGCGTTCTACAGATGAGATGTTATCAGAGTAGTACAACAGTACTACACTCTGGCTGATTAAGGTGTCAACAGAGAATCGAAAATTGTTCGATGTATTCGCGATTGTGTAGACAGTTAATTAATCGCATTCGCAAACTATTTGTTTCTAGACAGAAGTCCTCAACAACTAAAGCCCAACTTATCGGTTAAATAATATGAAGAGTTTTAGAATACGTTAGAAACTTATGTCAATGCCAATCAGGAAAACAGATCAGAGACTTAATTCTTCAGACAGGGACTGTCATCTCATATGTATACATACAACTTTATTCAATGATCGTGCTAGACTGTACCAAAGATATCGAGTGCCAAAAAGAAAGTATTCGCGACAAACGAATAAGATTTTTTAAAGACAGTTCTTTAGAGCATGCTTTACGGAAACACAACAAACAACTGTAATGCACTAGAGCGTCTGTCTGATCAGAGACTAATTCATGAAATGCGTTAGAGACTGTTAGCAGACTCAAGATCACTCACACTCAACAGTGCGGAGAATAGAGATAAGAAAGAATAACTCACAGAACTCTATTCACTTTTTCAATCTCTTACATAAGCATAAACTCTTCTCTCTCGATGATCGAGACTAAAGTGTGAGATCAATATATGTTCTATGGGGCGAACAAACACACCTCTAAAACAATAGGTGCGTCGCTCCCGCAAAAGGGTCTAATTAACAATTAGACTAAAAATACGTTCAACTATACCATAGGAGGTATACTTAACTATGAGTGAAAGTTTATCATGTCTTTCTGTATCTAGTCGTTTCGTATGGACGACCTAGTAAAGGTTGTCCAAGACAATGTCTTTTCCTTTTAAAGGTCTTGCCCTTAATTACAAGGCAAGTACTTAGGAGATATATTCCCGAAAAATGACTTAGGCCTCTTCATGATTTATACTTAACCGGCTCATATCTTCATTTTTGAGTATTCATGTCATATTTATGTTGATTCAATATTTAACATTTTGGTGGCATCACAAGCCTCTTGGAAATCTTGCATAAACACGTCCAAAGGCTTCGTACCCATCTACACTATGGCAAACCGACGATAATATTCAAAATCATCTAAGACCCACATAAATGCGACCTTAAAAACGATCTGAAAATCCTCCCAAGTGGTTGGAACTGTAGCCCACTCTTTGAGATCATGCCACCACGAATACGCTTTCTCGTGTAGAAATGTGATGGTCGTAGCGATCCTAGAGTTGTCTGGCAGATCGTGCATGGAAAAGTCAGAAGTCCATCAATCTAGCCACGCCAAAACAAAGTCTTGTGCCTATCCTTCTTCTCCCTAGTAAAAAAAATCTAAGGTAAACATCGGGTTCAAGAGGGCTTGACGAGATTCCGACAAGGCTCTCATCTCTGCCTCTGCCCATTCATATTTTGAGTGCATGTCGATAATCTGTTATTAAAGCAAATTAATTCTGTGCACCATTTCCTCCATATCGGCCTTGGAGCTTGGGCTACCTCCATAGGAGAGTCCATGGAAAGCGAGAGGTGTAGTAAAAAAAACTAGAAGGAAAACAGAAAGCAACGGTGTAAAAACCACCAAAAACTATGTAAATTAGCTCAAGAAACAAGAAATTGAACAACCTTGAGCCAAAGAGACTTCAACTTAGGATTTGGAAAAGTGGTGAGAAAAGTGAACGCACGTTGCTATAACCCCCTCCTCCAAGCTCCTCCCTCTCTTTCCATGCAAAAAGGACAAGTGGGGCTCAAGAAAGGCCCCATTTGTCCTTTCTAGAACTTACTTGGGTTCAATGTGGAGGCCCAAAGGCCTGCCACATTACACTTGGAGCCCAAAATTTTATGTGAAAATTTTTTGCTCCACTTCCCTTCTCCTTCTCCTACGTACCTGAGGAGGAGAAAGATGGTATGACAGTACCAAGGCTTTTTCTAAACTATAGTTCTCCTGCATATTTATCCCTTTGAAATGCACTCCGAGGGGACCCACGCCCTTGAAAATATGTGCAACTGGCGCTTGGAATCAGCGGGCTTCACTTCTCCTTTGCATTTCGAAGTGATGGTGCGAGAGCTTTTCAAATGGTCTAACTTCTTAACTGTAGCTCCAATTGAGACGAACATGGTGCCATTAGAAAGACCTCGACGAGAGCTTCGCAATGGCATCTACATGACTTAGTTTTGAGTTACGGTTAAAAAGTTATAGGCAGTCAAAGTTTGCAGAAAAACTCTCATCTAAAAATATATATATTTCAAAAAATTTACTCTAATATTGGTTCAGCGCGCGCCCTTAGGGTTTCAGCCGCTCAAACCCTAAGGACGCACGCTGAACCGATATTAGGGTTTTGGATTTATTATTATTATTATTTTTGGAAAGAGCTCGATGGGAGCTTTGCAACGGCACCAAAATGACCTGATTCCGACTTACAGTTCAAAAGTTATAGCTAGTCAAAGTTTTGGCGCCAAAATTTTGACTGGCTGTAAGTCGGAATCAGGTCATTCTAGTGCCGTTGCAAAGCTCCCGTCGAGCTCTTTCCCAAAAAAAAAAAAAAAAATCAAAACCCTAATATTGGTTCAGTGCGCGCCCTTAGGGTTTGAGCGGGCTGAAACCCTAAGGGTGCACGCTGAAACAATATTAGGGTTAATTTTGAGTATATATATTTTTAGATGAGAGTTTTTTTACAAATTTGGACTGCCTATAACTTTTTAACCGTAACTCAAAATTAGGTCATCTAGATGTCTTGCAAAGCTCTCGTCGAGGTCTTTCCAATGGCACCATGTTTGTCTCAATTGGAGCTACGGTTAAGAAGTTAGACTATTTTAAAAAGAAACTTGATATTGATTCAATGCGTGGATGGCCTGTCTAACCAGTCAGATAGCACATCTGCACGTTGAACCGATATTAGGGTTTGGAAAGCTATTGCACCATCACCTGGAAATACAAAGAAGAAGTGAATGAGCACACACTAGCGCAATTACGCCTGCCGGTTCCAGACGCCAGTTGTACATTTTTCCAAGGGTGTGGGACCCCTCGGAGCACTTTTCAAAGGGGAAAATGTGCAATATTATCACATTTGCTTATGGAAATTAAGGCTACATATTAACCATATAAGTTGGGCGGCGAGCAGTTCTGGAATAATAAAAAATAAGCATAGATGTTGTCGGAAGTTTTCTCTCTCTTGTCTATAGTCAAACTTCTTAAAGGGCCCATTTTGAGCCCATATTTTCCCAAATGACTATTGCGGCTACTTCTTGAAGGGGAGATACCTCCCCACTCCCACCCCTCCCTCGCACTGGTACAGTGTCGGCGCATATGCCCTAGCTATTCACGTCGGCCCGCGCTATGCTAGTGCGCAGGAGATTAAAAAAAAAATTCCAACTCAAAAAAAAGAAATCAAAAGCAATGTGGGAGGGGAGGGGAGGGGGGGGGGTTTATAAATTAATGACTCTAAGTTTAAGTTTTCCTTAGAGCTTACATTTCTTTAAACTCAAAGTTTTAATGAAACTCACCAATGCTTTTTTAAAAAACTAATTTGTTAAGATTCAAAGGAGGTTCAAAAGAAAAAATAGTTAATAGGCAAGAAGGCAAATTACTTTCAAAACAACTATTTAAAAAAGGAATCAGCAGCTCTAATACAAATTGTTACAACTTTCTTGGATCTTTGATTGCTTTGAAGGTTGACGCACACCGGTGCCATACAAGTGATGACGAACCATATCCGCCCATCCATAGGGTAACTACTGACCCATCCCCATGCACTAGAGTTACTGACACCATGATGTCCAGTCTAGCCTCCCACGATAATTGGCATCCCATTCCACCAACCATCGCCCTCGGCTCTCCCTAGCATACATCTCCTGGCCTAGAGATGAATCCTGGCTACTACACTGCTCCACCAACTCCCAAGTAGATTGAGTGAACGACTAAAAGGAAAGCCCCACCACCACTATATAGACATAGCATAGTGGGCCTCATCAAGCACGGTCCTGCCAGTAACATGTGACCACCTAGGATGGTGACGCATGGCACTAGAACATGTCGATAATGCCAAACCTGCGTCCTGAAGAAACAAAACGTTTCTATTTACAAAGCTTTGCTAGCCTTCAGCCCTCTGCTTGACGAAGATGTTCGCGAACAAGAAAGTCAAGAGACACGAAGCACGAAAGTTTTGCGAACACTTGACGGGAAGACACGAACACAAAAGATTCGCAAACGAGAATCTTTTGCGGTCCAACACAAGAAAGTCAGACGACGAAAACAAAACCAACGACGCGACACGAAAAACGTCGCGAAACCTTTCTGCCCTCATGCTCCAAAGAGTACCAGCAAAGATCATACAAGTACCTAGAAGTACAGATGTCTGATCTGATGACATGACGTCAATAGATACACTCTAGGTCATGGCTAATCTGCCACTCTTGTAATTTTCTGATTAGTTGTAGATGCTTAATCACTCTAATCTTAAAGTTACAAAGAGTGACTATATACTTACTGGATGATACTTGACACATATATGAATATACAGAAAACAGTCTGATGCTAGTAAGCAATCAAGACGAAATACAGACAAGAAGTCCGCCTGCATGCGAGACGAGTTCTGTGAGCAGGATCCATAGTGATCCACAAGTCTGCTAGTAAGCAAGACATCCACTCGTGAGAGAACTGTATTTCTCTCACGCCAAGGCACTGCGTGGATCTGCATGCAATGCTTGAAGAATTAAGAGAAAAATCAATAGATGATTTTGTAGCCATTGTGCATGTCAATTTATGATGTATGATCTTGAATGCAAATGTGTCTGCTATTATTCGTGTGTTTGATTCTCCCATTCATTTCAATTCTGCACATTGGTTGAACTTGTTGAATGCTACATTAAAGTGAAAATGTAGATCAGCAGTGCCTGACTACATTCTGAAAGACTATAGGAGCGATTCAGATGGCAGTGTCCAGGGACCGCATCTGAACTCCATTCGAAACACGTTGAATCGCGGTTGCTTATCTTTCACGACTGTTTCATGACCGCGAATTTGTCAACAGTCCTACCCCTGTAGGGCCATCACTTATGGGCATTTGGTTATTGTACATAATATTACTGCTCATTTCATATCTGCTTGAGTCCGTTCTTTTGCTTTTCACACTTTGGCTCCTATTGCCCTAGCATATATGTACCCTGATCTACCTATTATGTCTGCCAGATTTGTCTGTCGTACCCTAGTCTCCTTGCTCCTGCCCTGCCCCTGCTCCCCTTTTTCAAGTTTTTATTTCATCCTTTGTTGTTAGTCTTGAATTATCTTAGGTTGGTTTCATTTTTTGAATTTAGATGCATTATCTTTGTTTGTTTACATTTCATTTTCCATTTTTTGTTACGATTTGTTATAAATAAAAAATTTCAATTGTTTATTTGAATTTGCCTACAAATTGAATGTGTTTTTCATAATTTATGATCCATTCCTTGTCACATTTTTATGTCCCAATTTGAGAGAAAAGAAAAAGAATAAAAAAGGACAATTATATTTATTCCTTTGAGCTACTTTTGTTATACATCTTACGCGATTCTTTTTACCTTTGCCAACTATAGAAAAAAAAAAAGCATACCCACAACTTTTTTAGTATTACTTGTGATTTTAAGTCCCTTTACCCTTTATCTTTCCTCTATGTTTATCATGGTGATACGACTTCCACATGTGTGATTGAGACATAAGTGGCACATCTCCAATATTACTTTGACACTTCTCATCCCAAATGATTGCTAAAATGGTTTTCCTCTTTAGTAGTCCAACTTATTTTAAGTGTTTACATTCTCATCAGTCTATCTTTGAGTGGTATGTCTTTCTACATGTACTTTGCTTACTTATGTTATCAACTAATGATGAGTCTACTTTTGAGAGTCCTTTTGTACATGAGTGGTGTCATAGATATTGAGAGTGATATTAATGGACATCCTTCTAAGTCTATTTCTAAGTCAACTTGTCAGCTTCCTTCTTCGAGCTAGGATGAGTCTTATTGTGAGGATGAGAGCGCTTCACAATGAGAACGATTCACATACACAAACTGACATTGTGACGTTGAATATGCGAGGGGCAAACAACACGAGCATAATTCCTAAAGCAGAGTTCCAAGTATTTACGCTTCATTGATACAATATCCATAGATTGGATCTACAGTTGCATGCAACAATTTTATGTATCAAGTTGTAAGAATTTCTTAGAAAAAATACCAAAAATACATTTTCATAACTCTGTGAGTAACAACGTTGCAGCAGGGATGGATTTATGATGTGGTTGTGTTCAACCAGCAACAAGCGCCAAATGTTGACACCCAAAAACACCCCCTTTGCAGTCTGTTTGCAGTCCGGTTGTGGATTAGTTGGATCGCAACAGACCAAAATGCGATACAAAAACTGTTTTGTTCACAGTCATTTGCGGTTGCGGTTGCGGTTGAGGTTTCAGACTGTTTCATATTTTTTCATGGTTTAGACAGTTCATTGAATAACTTGGCCATATTGTATGATGCTAGTAGATGAGAGTAGAAGTGCACTTGGTAGTCGGTTGAAAATCTAGGAGATCTAGGAGAGCTACACTACATACTAGACCTACATATTGATCTTTGTCATGATTATGCTCATTATATATGAATGTGAGCATCAAACTTGATAGCTGATTAACTAACATTATTAAAATATGGCCAAGTTATTCAAATATAATAAACATTTGTAGTCCGGTTGTGGTTTAGGGTCCATTTGTGTTTGCGGTTTCGGACAGTGTTTTGTATTTTCTCATGGTTGCTGTCGGTTCTTCACTCTCTGATTAATCAATGCTGAACGCTCCTCTCAACCAAGAACATCGGCTTAGAACGTGCACTCTCTAATTGATCCTATGTCGGGGAGTTTTTTTTTTGTTTTCAAATGATCCTATGTCGGGGAGAACAATTATTTGTAATTTGGCCAAACAAAATTGAAGCCAAGTACTTTCTTGTGGTCGGGATCCTTGAACAACAAATTCCTAATTTTTGGTATTGAAAAATGCTCGGTTTAGGGTAAATTTTAGAATTGTGGGTGAATTTTCAAAAAATATCTGGGAATTGAAAAAGTTCCTAAAAAAATCTAGCTTTAGAGTATCGAAAATTCCAGGCTTAGGGTATCAAAAATTTCGGGCATCGAAAAATTCTGGTTATCGAAAATTCTGGGCTTAGGATATCAAAAATTTCTGGGTATCGAAAATTTTGAATAATGGGTATCAAAAATTCTGGGCTTAGGGTATCGAAAATTCTCCGAGACGACCTCATATTGAAAACTTTTAATTTTTGGTATCAGAAAATTCAGTTATAGATATCGAAAATTCTGGGCATCAAAAAATTCTGGTTATCAGAAACTGGATATCAAAAATTCTGGATTCTAGATATCGAAAATTCTGGGCTTAGGGTATCAAAAATTGCTGCTGATATTATGGGCTTAGGTTGATATCTTGCAGTTGGTAGGGTCTTGTACCCAAAATGGCTTGCATACTAGGGCCTTGTCAAGTCAGATACCCATCCCTGCTAATAATGGATCAATAATCGAGATATTGCTCAAATGTATTTCGGAAAAAATCCATGTGATAACAGTATCTTTCACAAAGTTTAAAGCAGTGCTCATATGGCATTCTTCATTACTATACTTACTCGTTGAGTTGGGTTTTCCTAGCCAGATGTATTTCATATTGGTTGATGTGCTCTGAAGGTACTGTGCACGACAAATATCAGATATTGCAAAACCATTATTTAAAATGGAACTCGTGATGTCAAGAAGTACAAAAGCTTTAGCGAACCGAAAGTGTATTTAGTCGTTGGATTCGATGTCTGTGCAACAAAATAGAAACCAAATCACACACTTACACATAAAGACTCCAACATCTACTTTAAACCCATTAAAAAAGTGGAAGCGGAACTCCAATATCCGATAGTATATGCAGTTGTAGGATATGATGTCTGAGGAATAAAACTGACACCATTCTAACATAGGAATGAAAGGACTCCTACATCTACTTTAAGCCCCTACATGGCAGAGCAAAAATATGAAATAGCGCTTCATAGCTGATAATTGGTTGGTGTATAAACATGTTGTTGATAGCATCAAGACCCTTCACCACCAAGTAGACGAAGTACATATGTTTGCATGCGACAAATTTTCACATAGCCATAGTTGTGTGGAAATCTTTGCATGTGCCGCTGGTTCTCTTGCAATTGTGACTTCATGCAACCTGCCTCTTTGAATGGACTCAAAGCTTTCAATAGTATAGATCTGTTTGTGCTCCACCTGGTAACTTTTCTCAGATGACCATTCAAGCTTAGAGCTCTTCCCATCTGCTCCTTTGCCTCCTTGGATATACCAGCTCTATGTCTCATATCTCGTCGATTTGAGACAAGATCACTTGGATGAGTTGTAACAGGCTGTTTGCCATGAGACTGCTGTGCTACATTTACATTTGAATCGCCTTCTTTCATAGAATCGATGAATTTGTCTATCTCCAACATATATCCAACTTTGTTCAACTCGTCCACCTCGGCTTGTGACAAATTAGTTCCCTATTGCACATACCAGGTTTCTGGCACTTTTGTAGGCGATATTATTATCAAGGGATTTGTTGTTCAAGTGCATGTCACATTATATGGACAAAACCACATGAACTGATTTTTCTCTCCCCGGTCGTGTTTCCTGCTTCCAAAAAAACTCGGCGCTATACAATATTGTATTGGCTTTTTGCAAAGCCCTCTTCCGACAGAGTTAGCACCCATGCATATGTAGTGGCTGCCACTTTTGATAGATCGGATTCCCCACCAACTATCATTTAAACTCTGCCCCAAGACATAGTCACTGGATTGGATGCTCGCATTATTGGCTGCACTGCTAGTATAGTGCCTTTGACTTCTGTCATAACTAGTATTCTGAGAACACAATCTTGTCTCTTTTGTCTTTTGTATGTACTCTATGTCAGGTTGATGAGAGGCATTGTCACTAGCAATATTCCATTCTTGCACTGGACGTTTTCTCCTGATGGTTTCTTTTGGTGTGTTCACGTCGCTGGTTTGTCGTGTTACATTAAGCTGATCCACGAAATGGTTTACTATCTCTGAGAAAGAAGCACCTATTATTGAAGAGCGTCGTCCCGACCTCACGTGCTCCAGAAGATTTTGAAATGTTGGACCTTTGCCCACATACTAACCTTTGAGAAAAGATTTTTCTCGTGCATTCTGTAGGACGGCGTTAGCAAGGTCACCAACTATTGCCTCATACAAAGTTACCTTTGTTGCGTAACCATCCACCCGTTGCCAGACGCTATGAACAACTTTAGACAAGTTTGTTGTTGGTAACATGGCTGCTTCCTTGTCATCCATCATTTGTCATGATGAAAAAGAAACAGCTTATTAAAGAGAGATTGCCAAGTGTCATTACTATGTATTTTAGCATAATGGACGAGGTAGTTGATTACTTACAGTGACAACGAACTTGCCCCATCTGTGAATGCGAGTTTTCCACCACGCCAGACAACTTTCTAACTCCACAAGTGAACTCTCATATGCATTTCCCACTTCCACCACACACATATTTTGTTATATATCGTGTCGGCCATTTCACATTCCCTTGCCTCACGTTCCCTTGCCTCACGCCACTGTAGGCAAAGTGCAATATGAATATCCCAAGCTTCTTGCTTTATATGTTTTGACGTGTGTTTGTTCACGCTATCCATAAAATGAAATACACATGACCTCTCCCTTCCAACCATCGGTGTGTCCACACCAGCACCGTAAACAAGAAGAACCGCATTTCAGTTCGCTTGAGCATCATCAGCCATGAAGCCTCTGAAAGTCACCTGTCCGTCTACGTGTTCAGACATTACTCTGTTCAACAATGTCCAAAAGAGCACCTGTGCATGGACATCTTCTTGCTTCATATCACAAATCGCGATTGTCTGCATGCATTGGTTCTTGGAGAGGAGTCAGTTAGTTAGAAAATATTAATCATATTTAGTTTACACTTAGAATTGAAAATATCGCAACATAAGATTTAACAAACCATATGTCATAGACATGCGCTGCCATCGTCACCCAGTCTTTTACTCTGTGCACGTGATCGAAACAGCCCCACGCCTTTTCAAGGTCACTGCCTGGTTGCATTCTTAGCACAAGATCAACACCAAAAGCTGGACCTGTTGTCGACATTTTGAACATGTGACATCTGTCTTTGATGTCGTGCAACTGACCAAGAAACAGTGAACCAAACAAGGTTGTAATGTCATGTGATAAATCCACAGGACGAAGCTCTTTCCGTGCCATAGCGATCCATTTTTTCAGCTTGCCAATGTAGTCAGATCTCTAGATAGTATTGACCAAGCATTCTTTATATGGTATATTTGTTACTAGAATAATATTGAATATACCTCACCTTCGATTGTTTGTGGCTGGTTCCATGATTGAAAGGAGTTCGTCCAATTTCTCTAGAACAATGGGAGATGCTTGCGGCGCTAGCGATAGCAAGTGGCTAGAGATCAATTCTTTCGTAATTTTTTTCTGAATTACTTTCGGACAATCCGAAAGATGTATGGCCTCCATGCTGCAATTGTCCAAAGAGGAGACCCCAACTCCAAAATCGTGATCGTGGTAACCACAGTGCCATTCTTGTGTACCTCGTATCTGTCAGAATACAATAATAGATTTTGGCTAGGCAATGTTTAAGACAGGTTGGAGGTGAATTACAATGTCCACATTGCATACTACCAACTCCCTTTGAAACCAATCCAACTGGACATCTGGACATCAATGACCCTTGAAACTGTGTTGTATTTCTTTTCCGAAAGACATGAAATAAGAGTAGTCGTTGTTCACACATTAAAAAGAACCCCCATATGATGACAGTCTAACGACGCCAAGATAGCCTTGCATTATTGAGGTTGCATAACGTATCCCCCAGTGATGACAGTCATGAATCCTTTGCATGCCAGCCATTGGAAATATACTACTTGATGTAAGCTCAAACATCTTATCACCATTGTATACGTTTGGCAGTTCTTCAACATGAACTAGTTCTCCACAACCTTGTTTGATGGATTCTAAATGCTTATTTTTCTAACTAATGCATAAATCTTTGATATTGTAGAACATATTAAGACATCATACATCATTTTTTGCAAAACAATATGGCAACTTGAGTACATGGTCCTCACAAGGAATGGAAAAACTATATTGACAGGCAAGAGCATTATTTCATCGAAATCCACAACATGGTGGAACATCCTCAAAGAATAGTTACATCATTAAGCTATTTCAATGGTTTTATAGATGGGATTAAGTTTGATACACAACTAGATCAATTGAATATTATAGATTCAAAAAAGCATGTAAATTTGTTTGACAAAACTAGAATGATGACATCAATTTAAGATAAAATGTGTCAACAACAATGCACTCATTTCATATACATGTATGTATATCTCAAATAATAAAAGTACATTCAATTTTTTAAATTTGAAATGTCTGTATTAAATCAACCTAATCTTGAGTACTAGGATCAATAAGGGGTTGATTGAGTGGAAAAAATTATGTTATTAGAGGAAATTGGATTGGAAAACTGATGGGAGTGAATGTTATTCATCTCAGAGATTGAGAAATATAAATTCTTTAGTAGCTGAGTTACAAGATTCTCAGTGAAAGATGTGAGTAACATGTGTGGGTTCTAGAGGAATCTAGCAGATAACAATTTTTTTGTTATTGAAGATGATTGTCATTATCATTTTGTATACTTTTTGTCTTTAATTACATGTAGCATATAGAACTTGAATATCTTGCACTTCTGTTAAAGAATCCAGTAGGGAGAATGTTCCTAAAATCCAGTATTTTCCTAGTGGGAAGGATTTTGGAATGATTCTTACTTTTCCTGAGTTATGTTGGACATATACTCCAATATCCTGCAAATGATTATGGATTTGGATTCTAGAAAATTATGATTGATGAATCATACGAATCTAGATATTTATAATTGACGGATCATAAATAGATACTTAATTGTTGTCGGAGGATTATAAGGAATTGTGACGATTAATTTTTGATCTATTAATTGAGTACGAATTCAGATCAGTGTTTTGATATCTTTATTCTAGTGTTTTATTGAGAGCCTATGGGTCTCACAAACATTCTCACAAGATAAGTTTTTACTTGTGAAAAATTTGATTTATCTAGTGAATGATATTCTGCTACAATTTATGGTCTGCAGATGCCTGTATACAGTTCTTTTGATTAGATCTCTGGTTATCATAGGGGACAGACAAATCTATTAAGATAAATGATTGTTATTTTCTTGCATTTGATGCTAGAAACAGGGGCATTTAACTCAAGAGAATATCTAGGATACTCAGAGTTGAGTTTTAATCATTTAATATCTTAATGATTCTCATAAGAGATTTTAGTTGAATGAATTATTATATCTTAAAATTGTGGATTCTAAGGATAATTGTACTTGGTAGCTTTATGAATTGTCTGCTAGAATTTGTGGATAATTTCATATTGTAATTATTATTATTTTTTTATCTTTAATCTCCTAAGTTAGGTAATATTCCACTCAGTATTTCACATGAAGGTGATGTTACTAACTTCTGATGAGTGTAACTTAATTGAGAAAGTTTATCACTTTGTGTACTTTTCAAACCAGAGTTTGTACTCTAGTGCAGAGATTAACGATTGAAAAATAGGTTTATCTCATAGTACTTGTTTGATATAAAAGTCAGACTAAGGATAATGATTTTCTAGGTTAATATTGAAAGCTAAAGGAACTGTTTCTATAATTCTTTTATGTTTTGAGGACAAAACCAGATTAAGGGAGAAAGAATGTTATGTCCACGTCTTGAACATAGGATTCAGTATATTTCTAGACTTGGATACCCGATACTCCAGTGAATCAAGCTTATTACTTATGCCACATCATACTGGATGTGACCCGCAAGTAATTAATAACCTTGTGAGGCCCAGACACACTAATTGGAGTTAATACAAGGTTTGGAACTATATATGCATGTGTAGAGTATCGATAACAATCTATGTATAGAGAATCCATGTATAGGAACTCCCTGCATAGTGAATCTATGTATAGGGGAGTTAGGACCTTGCATTACCACATGCATAGGGGGTTCTAGGGTCAATATATAGAGGCCAAACTCGCCCTACTACACCATCATTTTGGTTGATTCATTTCTAGGATCTCTCTCTACTCTCATGCTTCCTATTCTTTGGCTTGGGGGTGAAGCTTCTAGAGATTGATTGGTTGCTTCTACTTGGTTGGGAGGTTTCTCCAACAGTGTGTTCTCTATTGTTTTGTCTTGTAAGTAGTATCTAGATGAGGCGACTCTTACAGTAGTCTATATGTGTTTGTGTACGTGTTCAATCTATATCTTCGGATTTATTGGAGACAGTTAAATCTATTGAGATTCAGATGGATTGTTGATTTCTTGCATGAGATGCTAGAAATGGGCATATTAACTCATTAGATTAACTGTAGTACTCTAGATTGAGTTATAATTGTCTAAGCCTTATATCCTAGAGATTTTCATTGATTGGATTGTTGTTTCTTGGCATATTTGGCTATTCTAGAATATTTGTATCAAGAAGCACTATTATTTGCAAGGAATTGTGGACATATTTTAGACTATAAGTAAAATGGATTCTCTTTAGCTTTTGGACTTGATCTTTGGAATAAAGGATTGAGTTGCCCAGGATTTCATATAATTGTAATTACATGAAGATGATGTCTTTATTTGGAGAAGATCAACCTATATAGGTTTATAGCTTAGTGTATCTTTGAATTCTAAGTTAGTATTCTTGTGTAGATATAAGCAATTGGAAAATTGTTACATCTTTGAGTGCTAATTTTAGATGAAAAGATCAGACTAAAGATAATAATCCTTGGTTAAAAGTTGAAAGCTTAAGAAATAATTTGATGTCTTTTCTTCCCCGTTCTGAGGACAGGACTTGTTTAAGGGAGAAAGAATGTTACGACCATATTCAGCTAAGGACATGGAATAGTCCTAACATGGTGGACCGGCCCTCCGATATTCGAAATTATTGGTTATGCCTCGATCTAATTCCATGTCAAGGCCAGTTTATTACTAATGACCTTGAGAGGACCCATACACTCTATAATGAGACATATGGAGTAGTGCATGTACATGTGACCTCTAGTGGAGAGCATTATTCCACTTGTAATTTGTGAAATGTGGAAATTCCACTAGGATGCCACCTAAGGAGCTCTCTTGCTTATTTGAGAGACTTCCTCTTTGTGAAGAGGAGCTTTTTGTGAATTGTATCAACTCCATGCTGGAATGAGAAGAGCCTTCACGAGTTTGGTGCAACCCTTGGGCTCCCAAATCATGATGGTTTTCTTGAGTGATGCCCCTATGATCATGCCCTTCCATTCATATTGTGTGTGGTTGGGGATTAGTTTTCTTGCTTTCCTAGTTGTGGATTAGACTTTTTGTTTTCTTGTGGATTAATGTAGGAGCCAGCATTCAAGTAAACTAAATAGGCTGGATTTGTGGTGTGATTCTTACATATCGCTGTACAATCCAGTTCTTGATTTTCTTGGGATGTTCAAGAATCAAAAGACTGGTTGGTTTCTTGATTCTTGGACTTCTAACATGCTGTAGTTTAGCTTTGTTTCTTGTTTTTGTCAAGTTATGCAAGATAGCTCAGTGTTATTGTAGTGTAGGCTCTGATTTCAGTCCGTTTTAAGTGTAGGTAGCTGTAGAAATCCATTGAACGTTCATTGGTTTGCATGCTGATCTGTGAATGAGCGTTCTAGGCTTGCATCCTATGTAAAATGTAAGTGCATTCAAGAGTGACGTCTCTGAGTAGTCCTCTGATAGGAAGGACATAAAGAAAATACTACAACAAAACTTTGTTTCCTTCTGCCTGGGTTGGCATCGTAAAATCAAGAAACCATCTAACGACTGCCATGAAGTCTGATAATAGGTAGAAACGGTTCTGTAAGCAAGAAGTAGAAAAATAAACAACAGGTCCTCTGGAGCAGGGGATCTGCCAACATTTGACCCGTTGCCGCTTGCATCACTCACATTCTGAAACGGCATATGCTGCAAGACTATCTTTGATCGGACCCATGCATGCAATTGTTGCGCCGGCGCCTCAAAGGGCGCTGGGACTTGAGCGGTTTCCCCAACACGCGCTTAAGTCTAACATTCATCCATCATGCACTTACGTAAAAGCCAACTCAGAATCGTAACAAGCTTAACCATTCAGACTTAAGAAAACTGGAATCCCAACCAACCCGAAAGCCAACTCAGAATCCGTCCCCAAAAGGTAACCAAAGGCAAAGACAAGCCACACATGAATCCCAAGGCATAGTGGTCGCCAAACTGACCAATTGGCATAGCGGCAAGCCCCATGTCGATGACAGGGACCCTTAGGCGCCAGCGACGCAAAAAGGTTGTAGTAAGGGTCCTTCCACTTGGACCAGTCCCGGAGGCGAAACCGAAATGGTAATCATCCCCAAGGATCAACTTTATTAGATTTGGAAGAGGTTACATTCATACATAGACTGACCGGTCTCGGGGCCACCAACACGTGCTGGGCATTGTGCCTGGCTCGTGCTGGTAGAGGGAGCTGAGACCTGGCGACTGGATTCCTGGCGCTGGTTGAGCTGCCCAAGTTTATGTCTGCCGGACTCCCCCTATAGTTCTGCTGTGATTCGGCGCACCCCCTCTGGTTTGAAACATAGTGCTTTCTGGTAAAGCACGCTTTTTAGGACTTAGTTTTTATTTTGCTGATTAAGCCTGGCAAGCCTGGCAGAATCAGTCTGGCTCCCGGACATGGATCCCGGGAGCCGTCCCGGCGGCCGAATCAACCTGCTTTCATGACTAGGCCATGACTCGAGCTCCAGAGCTAGCTCATGACTTTGTGACTACTTGACTGGCTCACCACAGGTCGGAGGCTCAGTCCTTGACATTCTAACTTGCTCTGGGACCTTAGGGAGTGTCACCCCTTTGAGTCTTACAGGGCACGCTGGGTGCACCCAAGTCAGCTTTACAACATCCTCCCCTCGTTTGAGAAAGCTGATGTCCTCATCAGGGCCAAACTAGAACCTAAGACTCATGGCACGGGCTTAATTCACCGGCCAGACTTTAGTCACATATACAAGGGCACGGGCTTGATTCACCGGCCAAAGAAAACCAACTGTAAAGCAGAGTAATGATATTGTGTTTTACACCCAGCACAGGAAAAGTGTGGATCTAGTTCACTTACGTAAAACCTGTGTGAAGCTGCTGCACTTAGACATCAAACTGAAGCTCACTCCTCAATGAGAAATGCGGCTTACTTTATTAGCATGAAAGAAAAAGGTACTCACGGCTCCCTTAAGCCTCAGATATGTCGTTGTGGTCGCACATCTGGATGAGTCCCCTAGGACTCTAGATATTTCGTTTGGTCGTCCAGGTTGAGCTCCTTGAGCTCTGCATCGGCACTTAGATTCACCTTTGACGTAGAAACTGCAGGCAATGTTGGCTCCATTTGACCTCGCGTCAACTGGTTTGTCACTGTTGGATGTCTTTCATTAAAAAGATGAGTTTTCGCTTGGTCACACAAGGTGAGCTCCTTGAGCTCTGCATCGGCACTTGAATTCACCTTTGATGTAGAGACTATAGGCAATTTTGGCTCCATTTGTTCCCGTGCCAGCTGGTCTGTCACTGTTGGTTGTCCTTCGTTAAATAGGTGAATGAGATTGGGAGGAATGGTTGGCTCAGGTTCATTTGTGTCGTTCTTTTCTAGTTGGTCCCCTGGCACAGCTCTGACGACACAAGGTCTCCTGCCATTATATAATAACACAAGGTTAACCCCTTTTGCCAAGAAGGCCACCACATGTTCGTTAAACCAACTTAATCCCAAAATAGCGTCGAAGGCATCCATCTTCAAGATTGTGAACGTTAGTCGATTCTTCCAGGCTCCCAGAGATATTGGTAAGTTGGTTGCCAATCTACAAGTGGTCATTGTACCTTTCGCGGTCTCCACACAAATAGGAGTCACATTTTCTTCACATTGGATGTCCAATTCTCCTGTCAGTTTTTCTGACAAGTAGTTATGAGACGCCCCCAGGTCTACCATGAAGTAAATGATCCTGCCTTGAATACAGCCTTTCAGGTACAATAACTTGGATCCTCTCGCAGGAGTCGCCATAAGATGTTCACGATAAGCCGCAAGTGCCCCTATCTATTGCAAGGCATTCAGGTCAGACTCCGTCAAATCCGTTTCTGGGTCCTCTTCATCATCTTGTTCACCATCTTCTTGATCAAATGCCTCTCTCTCCATCCTATCAAATCCTTCAATGGCAGCCATGATTTGCTTATTCAATGGTTTGGGGCATGATCTCCAAGAGTGACCTTGCTGATGACAGTTGAAGCAACGCATGGAACTGCCCACTGTTGGTGAGCTGTTGCTGTGACTAGTCGAAGATCCAACATTGTTTCTTCTCTGGAACATGTTCCCTCCATTGTTGCCTTGGT
The DNA here is from genome assembly GCA_029204225.1 of Diphasiastrum complanatum. Taxonomy (NCBI): domain Eukaryota; kingdom Viridiplantae; phylum Streptophyta; class Lycopodiopsida; order Lycopodiales; family Lycopodiaceae; genus Diphasiastrum; species Diphasiastrum complanatum. The sequence goes on along the minus strand of CM055106.1, from coordinate 449,610 downwards.
TGCCAAACCCTGTTTTTGTTGGGAATTTATTCACGCTACTCGAGGCTTGGTTGCCATTTGGAGCTGAGTCCCCTCTTGAAAAGAAGCTCGGACTCGGTCTGGATCCACTAAATACTCTTGTTGAGGTTGCGGGAGCAGCTGGTGCCAATGTGCTCTCATAATCACAAACCATTTCAGCCGCTCGAATAGTTGAATTGAAATCATGGGGCATGTAGCTGTCTATCGCACGTCGGGTCCAGGATTGCATTCCAGACAATAGGTAATGAGTTTTGTCCGCCTCGGACATATCTTCAATAACCCATACACTCTGTCTGAATCTATTGAGGTACTCTCGCAATGACCCTTTCTGTTTGAGCCCCGATAATTCTGTCCTCAATCTCATGTGTGAATCCTTCGGTATGAACTCCTCTCGTAACGCGGCTTTGAATGCGTCCCATGTTTGAAAATGCATTCCTGCCATCCGGTACCAATTTGTAGTGTAGCCCTCAAAATATGCTAATGCCAAGTCAGTTCTTTCTTCCTCAGGAGTGTTCATTAGACGGAAGTAATGGTCCATGTGAAACAACCAATCTTCCACAACTCGAATATCACGCTCTCCTTTGAAAGTAGGTGGTGCTTTCACTTTGGCAGTCTTTCTTGGGCCCTCCGTGGTTCGCGCTCGTGGTTCTCTTGGTATCTGTGGAGGAGGCGCCACTGCATTCTCCCTAGTTGCTTCCAACTCTTCAAACCTGGCTTCGAGCTGTGTTAGCCCGTCTCTCATTTCTCTAGCAAGGTTAATTTGGGTAAGATTCATGGCTCGCAAGGATGTTTGCCATTCTTTCCTTTCGGTTTCTCTATCCTTCTTCACCTCGCTAAGCATAGCCGTCATTGCGCTTGATAAGTATTGCCGCATCTTCACTTCAAAGAGGTCCTGTTGTGCCTCTGGCAAGGGTTCATCTCTTGGTGTAGGTTCAGAAGGGCCACCCATCTCTTCATGGAGGGGCGCCACTGTGGAGTGCATACGCTCTTTCTTTCTCGACTTGGACCTGGTGCCATCTCGATGCATGCGAGAGCTGTAGTCTCGAGTCAGCTCTTCTCCGTCCGTCAGTGCTCGTAACTCTTCAAGATGGTCCTCCATTATAGTCAGAGGTGTACTTCCAACAGATTATCGCCTCAATCCTTTTTATATTTGAAGCTCTCCCTTCTGTCAGCCGGGCCCCACAGCTCTCTTTTCTTCTTTATTAAATCAGCTTCAATGAAAATATCCCTTCCTCAAACTTAGCACGCCCACATCACCTGAGAGCCAAGTAGGAACCAGGTCATTTGTGTCCAAGCAAGCACACGACAAACGAAACATACCAACCAAAGCAAACATAGAGGATCCCTCTCAAGCCACAAACCCCCCCTGAGACCGGACGTAGGACCTTTGCCTAGCCGCGCCCACACAAATCTATCACAGAATTAGCCCACGGGGAAACATCCATCCAACCATCCGTGCTTTCACCATTAAGCAGCACATTGCCTCAGTCACGCCCCACCACTTTTTGGTCGATAGCCCTTATAGCTAAACGATCGGCAGCTATCCCGCACCGGCAGCTAACCACCCGTGCTTTACACCCGAATTCGAGCAGCATCTCTGTATCAATGGTTAACCCGTACAGTTCGAATATGTCGCCCCGCACCCCACAAGGTACAGACCGTGCTTTCACCTACCTAGGCAGCACTTTGCCTCATCCGTCCTACGTGCAGACAGCGCCAGGCCCGAACCGCGAGAACTGACCGTGCTTACACCTCGAGGGCAGCACTTTGACTCATCAAGTCCCCCGTTCTGCCGACCACCCCGACCGTGGACGCACCCGTGCTTACACTGTGGGTAGCACCTTGCGCAACGGTTGTCCTGACAAATCCCAAAAAAACGTGGCCATCCCTGTGAGACTTGCGTAGCTGACCGGCTAGTCGGCTCTGATACCACATGTTGCGCCGGCGCCTCAAAGGGCGCTGGGACTTGAGCGGTTTCCCCAACACGCGCTTAAGTCTAACATTCATCCATCATGCACTTACGTAAAAGCCAACTCAGAATCGTAACAAGCTTAACCATTCAGACTTAAGAAAACTGGAATCCCAACCAACCCGAAAGCCAACTCAGAATCCGTCCCCAAAAGGTAACCAAAGGCAAAGACAAGCCACACATGAATCCCAAGGCATAGTGGTCGCCAAACTGACCAATTGGCATAGCGGCAAGCCCCATGTCGATGACAGGGACCCTTAGGCGCCAGCGACGCAAAAAGGTTGTAGTAAGGGTCCTTCCACTTGGACCAGTCCCGGAGGCGAAACCGAAATGGTAATCATCCCCAAGGATCAACTTTATTAGATTTGGAAGAGGTTACATTCATACATAGACTGACCGGTCTCGGGGCCACCAACACGTGCTGGGCATTGTGCCTGGCTCGTGCTGGTAGAGGGAGCTGAGACCTGGCGACTGGATTCCTGGCGCTGGTTGAGCTGCCCAAGTTTCTGTCTGCCGGACTCCCCCTATAGTTCTGCTGTGATTCGGCGCACCCCCTCTGGTTTGAAACATAGTGCTTTCTGGTAAAGCACGCTTTTTAGGACTTAGTTTTTATTTTGCTGATTAAGCCTGGCAAGCCTGGCAGAATCAGTCTGGCTCCCGGACATGGATCCCGGGAGCCGTCCCGGCGGCCGAATCAACCTGCTTTCATGACTAGGCCATGACTCGAGCTCCAGAGCTAGCTCATGACTTTGTGACTACTTGACTGGCTCACCACAGGTCGGAGGCTCAGTCCTTGACATTCTAACTTGCTCTGGGACCTTAGGGAGTGTCACCCCTTTGAGTCTTACAGGGCACGCTGGGTGCACCCAAGTCAGCTTTACAACAGCAATCTAAAATGTCTCCAGATCCGTTCATAGCTCAGAACGACTTGCACACACCATTCCCACGCCCTGCATACATCCTTAGCTCCTTCTACATCGTCCTCTACCCATAGCTTACCCATCGTCTCCACCTCCCTCTGTCACCATCTCAGCCAAGCACCCTGTCTCACGTCTTAACTGAACACCTTCTCTTCCATCTCAACCGAGCCTCTCTCTCTCTTACCATCTTGACCGACGCAACGCAGGTGCATCAAAAAAAAAAATTAAAATCTCAACCGGAGCTCCAGCTCAAATCTCCACCGGAGCTCACGCTCACATCTCAACTCAATAGTGGCATTACAAGTGGAAATGGATAATTTGCCATCTATGCCAAATTTGACCCTATCAACTTACTACACCTAAATGCTTGACTACGAAATTATATGAGACCCCTATATCAAACATTTTGATTTACTTTACAATTCTCTACACGTGGGAACATCCTCCACACATGTGAGATTCACTTACAAACTTCTATCATAAAAAATACCAAGCTAGATTTTTGCCAATTTCTCACACTCCTCCTCAAATAATAGCTTGGAAAGGTACTAGATCACTTGAGAAGTTTGTAAATCTTTTTGAGTGGATCCTTTGGTATGCATAAGAAGTGAAAATAAGCCAAGGGATCCATCATAGCAGCACCCTCACCATATCCATGATAAGATCTCTTTGATAGAGATCTCTTGCCAATGCCTTTGAAGAGTGCTCCACCAATATGCCACTATGATCATGGGCTTCCTCCATGCTTGATGATGATCTTTGCTTTGAAAGTTCCACTTGCATGATTGATGCACCATAAATAGAGAAATCTGAGGCTTCCAAGCCTCATAAGGATCATGGAGATCAAGATCATAAGATGTGAAACAATGATGATTATCAAGATGATGCTTTCTAGCTTGACTAGTCCACATACAATGAACTATATCCATGATGGATCTAATCTTGATATCAAAGACTATCTTGGTCTTTTTTAGGCTAGTTACTCTCTCAAGGATTAAGTGTCCACTTTGGATGCTTCACTTAATCTCAAGAGGAGTTTACAATGTGCCTCAAAACATGTGAAAACATGATTTTCAAAAAAGTGAGTACCAAGCCCAATCTTGTTCTTACTAGAACCAAGAGCATACTTTTGACAATACAATATCTTGCTTTCAAAAAGTATTGGAAACATATATAAGTCAATAATGACAAGAAACATGTCCATACCATAAGCATCATACAAAACTAGTATAGCTTTTCTTGAACTTTGAGATCCAAAAAATTCAATGAAGCAAGATAGCATTTCAAGCAAAGGAAGAGAAGCATATATGAATGTGTTGTAGTAGATACAACATGAAAGATGCCTCTCTTTGCCATGTAAGGTGAGCCATAAAGACTTGGCCATGCATCTTGAAGATCTTCTTGAAATCATATGAAGAAGAAACTCCTCCTCACACCTTGGCCCCATCATAACTTGAATACATTCAGTGATGCTTCTTGAGAAGCCTTGATCTCGGCCACTTCCAAGATTGAATCTTCATGCAGTATGACATCTCTATTCACAATCACTTTTGAAATAGAGAGTGTAAAGACACTAAAGGCCTCCTTGATGGATGAGTATCCAATCATGATCCATGAGCTTGGATCATCCTTCCTCCTTGTTTCCAAGGGAATATGTGCAAAGCAAGCACTACCAAGTTCACTAAGGTGATCAACCTTAGGCTTCATCTTGAATAAAACTTCATATGGTGCTATTCCTTCAAGAGCTCCAATACTCCTCAAAGCTTTGATCTTCAATGAGAATTTCTTCTCAACATATGCTTTGAATAAGAAGGAATAATCATACACCATAATACTTGAAGAGAGAAGATATGTGCATCTTGTGTGATCATCCTCCTTTGAAATATTGGACATATAAGAAACATCAAGAGAGTTTGCACTCTCACTTGGATCCAATTTGTAGATGCCTTCAAATCTTGATCCATATGCAAGGATCTCACCATCCTTCTTGATCACACAATTGTCAATATTGAAATTGACATCAAAGCCACTATCAAGAAGTTGGCAAACACTTAAGATGTTCTTTGTAAGATTTGGGACAAAAAGAACATTGTTGAGAAAGAGATCTTTGGAAGATGCAAGCTTCAAGAGAATAATCCCTACTCCTTCAATATTGCACTCATGCTTACTTGCAATGTATATGGCCTTCTTGACTCCATCATAAGGCATAATAGATGAAAAAGAGTGCTTGGAGCCACACATATGCGAAGATGCTCCACTATCAATATACCACCAAGAGAGCTCCTTAGGTGGCGTCCTAGTGAATTTCCACATTTCACAAATTACAAGTGGAATGATGCTCTCCACTAGAGGTCACCATCAAAAGGTGGCTCACTCTACTTTCTTTAAGAGGGGTCTACTTGTATTTATTACATTTGCCTAGAAATACTAGTTCCTACATGGTCATTCCATCTTTCGGGATTCACCATGAGGCTTACACAGTTCTTGCTTGTCATTACTACTAGTATTCCTTGACTCTCATACTCAGCTCTTAGTCTTCGTTCGTCTCGTCTTCTCGAGATGTGCGAGATCGGCCACCATCGAAATCATCGACTGCCACCTAGATTGGCCGTCATTGCCCATCAACGACGAGTCACACGTCATTTGGTCGCCCGTCAACTTCCGACCATTTTAGACCTCAATAGGACCGCCCGTCACCCAGATCACTGGCCGCCTGTCAATGACGGGCATACCCACTAGATTGTCGGCCACCATTGCCCGCCGTCAATGACGGGCATACCCACTAGATTGTCGGTCGTTCATTGCCCGCCGCCATCAACGACGGACATACCCACTAGATCGTCGGCTGTCCATTGCCCACCATCAATGCCGGGCATAACCACTAGATTGTCGGTTGTCCCGTTTGTAGGTCAATTTCTATTGTGGTTCAGCTAGCGGTTGAATGCAGTGTATAGCTGCAGTGCATGTGCGTTCTAATGTGGTAGATGCGGTCTGATGTAGTTGACTGCGATAGATGCAGTCTGATGCGGTCGGTTGTGGTCAGATGCGAGCTGTTGCAATTGAAAGCAGGCTATTGTGGTCGGATGCGGTTTGATGTAGTCGCTTTGGAGGAATGCAAGCAATATGTTTTCCTTATGCAAGACCCTCGTACAAAGTTGGATTGTGATATTGTGGTGTGGGGTGGAGCGTTTAAATGAGAGTGGTGATTTACCAAAAATTGGGCTGTAATGGTAAATGGAACAGTGCTGTAATGTTACTTTTTTGAGAAGATAACACAATATCATAAAAATGGAGTAAATTTCAACCTCGGGCAAAGCCCACAAAGCATAAAATAGAAACATCTGAACACCAAAATCATTTTCCAAGAGGATATTGAGACGACGCAAAGAAGATGTCTAAGGCCTTCTAAAACTAAGCTTTCATTACAATAGAACCCAACCAAACTTATATTCAAAACTCAATATCCATTTCTACGCTAGTGAAGAAAATCACTTCTTAAAAAATGATAGAACACAAACGACAATTGTTTAGAAAATGTGCTATCTAACCCAATCCTCCACACACTCATCGTCAACAAACAACAATCTTGGACGCTTTCTTGATTTCTTGACACAAACCGTGTCGTACGAATTCTCCATCTCTCTGGCTAAGAACTCTGCATAGACATGTAATTTCTTGTTATTAAAGTAGCGATGCATTGCGTTAGCCTGAAACATCTTTAAAGATCATGCAATGAACTTGTTATTATCATCCTTGGAACTCTTCTATGTCCCAGTCATTGATTTGTTCCTCATCCTCCGCACATGCTTCTACGTCATATGTATGGGACGAAACCATTGGGGTCTCTATTTGAGTAACTCAACACAATGAATACGAACATTAAGCTATTTAAACAATTGTAAAGTAGTTCGTAACATGAAACAAAATCGCATAGTCCACCAAATAATTCATAAGTAATTGGTTGATTGATGTATTGGGAGGACATTCAATTAACTCGAGTCGTCCCCTTGCCGTCCACTAATTAACTAGTCGTCTTTCACTTTAATTAACTGGCTCTCTCCCAACTAGTCGTCCCCACACAAGCCGTTAACTAGCCACTTAACTAGTCGTCCCCCAATAAACTAGGCATCCAATTAACTCGAGAGGTTTCCTAATTAACTAATTGTCTTGTAATGATCAAGTTGTCTGGCATGTCAATCAACCCTAACTAGCTGTCTATCATTCCAATCTACTCTAACTAGCCGTCTTTCATTTTAATTAGCTAGCCCCAGACTAAATAACCGCCCCCTAATAAACCAAAAGCCTCTCATAATTAATCATCCATTAAGAGACAAGGCTTAGAGGCTATGCTTGAGAAACTATACGAGTTCAGTAAAACCTCCATCGTTTACTCTGATCACATCGACAGTGTTGCATCGCTTTCTCTGAGCACATTACCTTTTTTTATTACATCAGAGGGTGCTTGAAAGAACTCGTTTTTCTATAAGTTCTTGGGAGGGTGCCTGTAAGAACTCATTTTTAGATGTCGGCTATTGAAGCAGGACTGCCTTTTAAGAAGATGATCATATCTTGCATTGTAAAGCAATCGACAATGTGTTGATGCTCTTTTGAAGTTTGCATCAGAGCGCATGCTGAGAAAAACTTGACCTCTCAAAAGGAACGTTGCCTTCAAGGAGGACATTCTTGCATGCTCCAACTTGCGAGCTTGATTATGAGTAAGTTTTTAACTTTACCATAAGTTATTAGCTACGTTTAGCAGAAGTCTTAAGTAATGTTTTACTAGAAGCAGAACCTCCTTTAGGTGAAGTTGGCTCAGAAGAAAAAGATTTAATCTTGATGCAGGTCACTAAAAATAGATGTCCGGCTTCAATCGTCTGTGATTGAAGCCGGACAGACGTTTTTAGTGACCTACATCAAGATTGAATCTTTTTCTTCTGAGTTTTTTAGTATTCTAACTTGCACTTTTGTTGGTTATCCTAGTTTGTTAAAAATATACTTTGGTCTACAAGGGAGTGCTTAGGATTTGATGTCCAAAAAGTATGGAAAAGTTTGTTGGATTTTTGGTCGACAGTAGGAGTGCGTTGGAGCTCATTGAGGGTGAACTTTTAAAACTATTCATTGAGCTTAAGATTCGAAACGATGGTCCAGCTTCAATCGCCGACGATTGAAGCTGGACAGTCGTTTCAAATGCCCTGTAGAAAGATCGTTCAAGCATATTTGATAAACTTGAAATAGGTGCACTAATTCTTTGCTCTAATCCACGGGCATTGTCCCCCAAAATTAGCATAAAGAAGGCACATTTCTTCCTACCCCAACTCACTTAAGTGTGCAAAAAGTTGTTGGATTTCTTGTTGAAAATAGGAGTTGGTTGATTTTGACTGAGGTAATTGTCCACTAAGCTCACTGTTTTCTTGCACTACACAACTTCAATAGGAGTGCATTGGAGCTCACTGAGAGTGAACATTTAAAACCGTTCACTGAGCTTAAGATTTGAAACGACTGTCCAGCTTCAATCATCAACGATTGAAGCTGGACAATTGTTTCAAATGGCCTGTAGCCATATCGTTCAAGCATATATGATAGGGTGATTGAAGCTGGACAGTCATTTCAATTGGCCTGTAGCCCAATCGTTTGAGCGTATTTGACAAGAGTATCAAAACTTCCAAAAACTCTGGGTATCAACAAACTTTGGGTAACGGAAAACCCAGAATTTTCTGATTTGATCCCGTATCAAAATTTTTTGAGTTTGTGTATTAAAAAATTCAAATGATAGGTATCAAAAAAATTTGATTGCGGGTATCCCAAAATTATGAACTTAGGGTAGCAAAAAATCCCGTATTGAACAATTCTGATTTTTGGTATCGAGGATTTACGGATTTTTTGAGTGGATCCGGTATCGAAAAATGTTGTTTCTGGATTTCGATCTTTGTGTCGGACGACTTCAATATTGGATTTTTTCGATCTTTTGATCAAAAATTGATGCGCTTTGAAGGTAGTGTGATAGGCGCACTAATTTGTTACCCTAATCCATAGGCAATGTCGCCCAAATTTAGCATAAAGAAGGCAAATATCTTCCTACCTAGCTCACTTAAGTGTGCAAAAAGTTGTTGGATTTCTTGTCGAAAATAGGAGTTGGTTGATTTTGACTGAGATAATTGTCCACTAAGCTCACTGTTTTCTTGCACCCCAACTTCAATAGGAGTGCGTTTCTAAAGTAGATGTAGGAGTCTTTACATGTAAGTGTGTGATTTGGTTTCTATTTTGTTAAACAAACATCGAATCCAACGACTACATACACTTTCGGTTCGTTGAAGCTTTTGTACTTCTTGACATCACGAGTTTCATTTCAAACAATGTTTTTGCAATATCTGATATTTGTCGTGCACAGTACCTTCAGAGCGCATCAATCAACATGAAATACATCTGGCTAGGAAAACCCAACTCAACGAGTAAGTATAGTAATGAAGAATGCCATATGAGCACTGCTTTGAACTTTGTGAAAGATACTGCTATCACATGGGTTTCTCCGAAATACATTTGAGCAATATCTCGATTATTGATCCATTATTAGCAGGGATGGGTACCTGACTTGACAAGGCCCTAGTATGCAAGCTAGTTTGGGTACAAGACCCTAGCAACTGCAAGATATCAACCTATGCCCAGAATATCAGCAGCAATTTTTGATACCCTAAGCCCAGAATTATCGATATCCAGAATTCAGAATTTTTGATAACCATAAATTTTTTGATGCCTAGAATTTTTGATAACTAGAATTGAATTTTTCGATACCAAAAATCAAAAGTTTTCAATATGGGGTCGTCTCGGAGAATTTTTGATACCCTAAGCCCAGAATTTTTGATACCCCCAATATTCGGAATTTTCGATACCCAGAAATTTTCGATACCCTAAGCCCAGAATTTTCAATATGGAGAATTTGAGATTTTCGATAACCAAAATTTTTCAATGCCCGGAATTTTTGAAACCCTAAGCCCGGAATTTTCGATACTCTAAAGCCAGATTTTTTTTGAAACTTTTTCGATTCCTAGATATTTTTTGAAAATTCACCCACAATTCTGAAATTTACCCTAAACCGAGAATTTTTCAATACCAAAAATTAGGAATTTGTTGTTCAAGAATCCCGACCACAAGAAAATACTTGGCTTCAATTTTGTTTGGCTAAATTACAAAGAATTGTTCTCCCCAACATAGGATCATTTGAAAACAAAAAAAACTCCTCAACATAGGATCAATTGGAGAGTGCACGTTCTAAGCCGGTGTTCTTGGTCAAGAGGAGCGTTCAGCATTGATTAATTGGAGAGTGAAGAACCGACAACAACCATGAGAAAATACAAAACAATGTCCGAAACCGCAAACGCAAACGGACCCTAAACCACAACCGGTCCGCAAATGTTTATTATATTTGAATAACTTGGCCATATTTTAACTAATGTTAGTTAATCAACTATCAAGTTTCATGCTCACATTTATATATAATGAGCATAATCATGACAAAGATCAATATTTAGGCCTAGTATGTAGTGTAGCTCTCCTAGATCTTAGCATCATACAATATGGCCAAGTTATTCAATGAACTGTCTAAACCATGAGAAAATATGAAACAGTCTGAAACCGCAATCGGACCACAAATGACCGCGAACAGAACAGTTTTCGTACCGCATTTTGGTCTGTTGCGGTCCGTTGCGGTCCAACTAATCCACAACCGACCAATGGACTACAACGGACTGCAAACAGACCACAAAGGGGGTGTTTTTGGGTGTCAACATTTGGCGCCTGTTGCTGCTTGAACACAACCACATCATAAATCCATCCGTGCTGCAATGTTGTTCTCAATCAAGTCCATACAACACACTCTACATATCTAGATCTGCCATCATCTGCAGTTTGCAACTTACTGTCTACCACGTTCTTGAACAGTCCTTGATACCAATCATGAAGTAGAGACATGTCGAGCAGCAAAACGTGCACCTATTCTGAACCCCCTATTGTTCTTGAACCACCTTTTGCAGATTCGTCCTACACTAACCAAACTACATGTACACATCTGAACTAACCGAATCACATTCAGCTTGCCTCACCAACCAACTTCCGTTGACTCCTCTCTCGACCGAATCACGCTTACCTTCTCTCTCAACTGAATACATCGCTGCTCTGCAACCGAGCTGACTCCACAGCTTGCTTTGCCACCGAGCCGAATGCACAACTTGCTCTGCAACTAGGCCGAATACCTAGCTGGATCACTGACCGAACCCAGCTCCTTCACTAACCGAGCCGAATAGCATTCCATCAGCATCTGGGCCGAATAGCAACTCTTCATCCAACCGAGCCGACCCATGCACCTAGCTCCTTCACTAGCCGAGCCACCCAGCTCTTCATCCAACCTCGCCGACCCATTTTTAACCTCTCCTCTAGCCGAGCCCTCATCCACTTCTCTCTCAACCGACCGGCTTGCACATCTCAGCCGAGTCCTCATTCACTTTTCTCTGATGCTCAATCCGCAATCGATTCCCTGGATGCAATCAGAGTGACGCTTCTATGACAAACTGCAACATGCTGAAAAATGGCCTCCTAACTAGATTACGTAGAAACATCCAACAATTCATCACGTGCAATAGACTCCAAAATAAACTCACCATTAGGATCATTGATTAGCTTCTTCCCGAGTGACATCATCCATAAACTCCCAGGTCACAATCCGAAGATCCAAGGCAGAAATTGAAGCAATGCAAGGCAAAAATACACCTCAAACTCAAGGAAACCAGTCCAGAGAGACGATGGATCACAAATCAGGCAAAAATAACGAAGTAATTTCGATTGAAATTGCGGAAGCAAGAGGATTGAGCAACACACAAGGAAACCAGCCCAAAGAGACGATGGATCACAGGTCAGGCAGAAATAACGAAATAATATACATGAATGTCATATAAATAAATAAATACCATATAATATACAGTGTGCAACCAAAAACATACAAGGTGCTAACAACAAGATAGGGAAGGAGAATAGGACTAAAAGCGTTAATGGGATGAGATGGGACGGGACGGGACGGGACGGGACGAGACGATGTAATGGGATGGGATGCGAGATCGTTCAAGGGAGGAGAGCTCGGACCCAACAGCAACAGCAGGAGCACGCCATGGCCATGGCAATGACGACAAGAACAACGTTAACAGGACGAGGAGGAGAAGGAGAAGTAGGCCTTTGTTTCAACCCCAACGACGATCGTCGTCATGGCAGCCTCTTCTTCTTGTTCCTCTCTGCCGATCCTTCTTCTCCTCCTCCTCCTCCTCCTCATCGATCTCTACTTTTTTGCCCTCGCCTCATCATCAGACCCACAAATGAATACGCCCTCTCATCTCCTTCTGCTTCGCTCAGTTGTACTGCTACTGCTCTTCTTCCTCCTTCCAGAGGTCGTCCTCGGATTGACGTCACCAGAAAGGAGGCACTGTGGATCAACAACAATCGGTTCAATCCTCATTGGGTTCGTGCCAGGCTACCTGTCATGCTACAATTTCAACAACGGAAGCCATCCGCTTTTTCAACACCTCGGGGCTCGGGTATTATTTCTGTCATACTCTTTTTAACTCGCCAGCACTCCGTGGCTGGCTGAGGGGGAGATGAATTTGTAGAGATGCTTAAGTCCACATTGACAATCCTTAACCATGTTTCTGATGCATTCTGGTATACCCTTAGGGCATGCAGACAGATTGGTTAGAATGGAGCAGCTCTGGCAGGAGTTTTTCTTAGATCCATCGCAGTGGTGGGACAATAGATTGAATAAGGTGCGCCTCATTTCAGGCTGCACTTGCTTTGGCTAATCACCTCTTACTTGAATTTTATTGTTGCTATGATATTATGGGTATGAAGCCGATTGGTTTGTGTAGTCGTTTTCCTTTAAGTTGAAGCTTTGACTGTGATCTGTATAATTTATGCAGAACAGTCCAAGGCATCCGGACTTTAAACATAAGAGGACGCTTGAGGTCCTATGGGTTGATGGTTGGCTCAATCCCTCCTGGGTAAAAGAAAAGATGGCTTCTATGACATTGGGTCATATACAATCTGGTGATGTATTGAGATCACGGTATGGTTTTAATCTCAAGTGTGCGGGTGTGAGATTACCACATGTCCTCCTTTTTCTTGCTCTTTCAAAATTGACACTTGTTCATATTTCTTTATCATCATTATATGAATCATGCAGGGTGCCCGACTCCTTTTGCAATGGTGATAAGCTGAGCAAACTCTGTGAGGAGGGACGCTTGAAAGAGGCCCTACGTATGTTGGAGCTTATGGTCCAGCAAACTAACAAACCTCCAATTCATGCCTATGTTTGCCTTTTGAAGGGGTGTTCCAGAAGGAAGGCCCTGGCGGAGGGCAAGCAAGTGCATGCCCTTATAGTCCAAAGTGTACTTGATTCAAATATTTTCTTAGCAAACACCCTTGTTCACATGTACTCCAAGTGCGGTAGTGTGCTGCATGCACACAAAGTATTCAAGAACATGCCTCAACACAATGTGTATTCGTGGACTGCTATCATCTCAGCATATGCTGATAGTGGAGAAGTTGAGGAGGCTATTAATTTATTTCAGCAAATGCAAGATACGGGCTTAGCACCAGACAAGGTTCTGTTCGTTGTTGTCTTAAAAGCATGTGCCAGCCTAGCAAGCCTGGAACAGGGCAGAAAGCTCCACTCCGACATCATAAAAAGAGGCTTCCAGTCGGATGTGGTTGTGGGATGCACCCTTGTTAACATGTATGCAAAATGCGGGTGCACAGAGGACGCCCGTGAGCTGTTCGACAACTTGAGTGAACGAGATGTGGTTTCATGGAATGCTATGATTGGGGGATATGCACAGAATGGTCTTGGCAAGGAGGCCCTTGCTCTGTATGAGCAAATGAAACAGGAAGGCATGCAGCCAAACAATGTCACGTTTGTTCTTCTCCTAAAAGCATGTGCCTGCCTAGCGGCCCTGGAACAGGGCAAACAGCTCCACTCCGAGATCATGAAAAGAGGCTTTCTGTCGGGTGTGGTTGTAGGGAACATCCTTGTTGACATGTATGCAAAATGCGGGTGCACAGAGGACGCCCGTGAGCTGTTCGACAACATGAGTGAACGAGATGTGATTTCATGGAATGCTATGATTGCGGGATATGCACAGAATGGGCTTGGCAAGGAGGCCCTTGCTCTGTATGAGCAAATGAAACAGGAAGGCGTGCAGCCAGACGATGTCACGTTCGTTCTTCTCCTAAAAGCATGTGCCAGCCTAGGCGCCCTGGAACAGGGCAAACGGCTCCACTCCGAGATCATAAAAAGAGGCTTTCAGTCGGATGTGGTTGTGGGAAGCACCCTTGTTAACATGTATGCAAAATGCGGGTGCACAGAGGACGCGCGTGAGCTGTTCGACAACATGAGTGAACGAGATGTGGTTTCATGGACTGCGATGATTGCGGGATATGCACAGAATGGGCTTGGCAAGGAGGCCCTTGCTCTGTATGAGCAAATGAAACAGGAAGGCATGCAGCCAAACAGTCTCACGTTAGTTCTTCTCCTAAAAGCATGTGCCAGCCTAGCCGCCCTGGAACAGGGCAAACAGCTCCACTCCGAGATCATAAAAAGAGGCTTTCAGTCGGATGTGGTTGTGGGAAGCACCCTTGTTAACATGTATGCAAAATGCGGGTGCACAGAGGACGCCCGTGAGCTGTTCGACAACATGAGTGAACGAGATGTGATTTCATGGAATGCTATGATTGCGGGATATGCACAGAATGGGCTTGGCAAGGAGGCCCTTGCTCTGTATGAGCAAATGAAACAGGAAGGCGTGCAGCCAGACAATGTCACGTTAGTTCTTCTACTAAAAGTATGTGCCAGCATAGCCGCCCTGGAACAGGGCAAACAGCTCCACTACGAGATCATAAAAAGAGGCTTTCAGTCGGATGTGGTTGTGGGAAGCACCCTTGTTAACATGTATGCAAAATGCGGGTGCACAGAGGACGCCCGTGAGCTGTTCGACAACATGAGTGAACGAGATGTGGTTTCATGGACTGCGATGATTGCGGGACATGCACAGAATGGGCTTGGCAAGGAGGCCCTTGCTCTCTATGAGCAAATGAAACAGGAAGGTGTGCAGCCAGACAATGTTACGTTAGTTCTTCTCCTAAACGCATGTGCCAGCCTAGCAGCCCTGGAACAGGGCAAACAGCTCCACTCCGTGATCATGAAAAGAGACTTTCAATCGGATGTGGTTGTAGGCAGCACCCTTGTTGACATGTATGCAAAATGCGGGTGCACAGAGGGCGCCCGTGAGCTGTTCGACAACATGAGTGAACGAGATGTGGTTTCATGGAATGCGATGATTGCGGGATATGCACAGAATGGGCTTGGCAAGGAGGCCCTTGCTCTGTTTGAGCAAATGCAGAGGGAAGGCACGAAACCTAACGAGGTCACATATATTAGTGTTCTCTCTGCATGTGCCCATTCTGGCCTAGTAGATCAAGGTCGTTATTTCTTTGATTCCATGTGTAAAAATCAGGGTGTCACACCAACCAAGGAACACTATGCGTGCATGGTTGATCTTCTAGGGCGTGCAGGGTGCTTGGCCGATGCTGAGCTCTTTATCAACAAAATGCCAATTCAGCCTGATATTGTGGTTTGGATGACTTTGCTTGGTGCTGCTAGAAACCATGGCCATGCGGAGATAGGAAGACGTGCCTTTGATCGTGTCGTGCAGTTGGACCCAAAAAATGCTGCACCTTATGTGCTGCTATCAAACATCTATGCAGCTGCTGGTAAGAAGGATGAGTTAGCAAAGATCAGAAATCAAATGAAGGAGGCAGGTGTCAAAAAAATGCCTGGGTGCAGCTGGATCGAAGTTGATAACCAACTGCATGCCTTTGTTGTAGGTGATGCAACTCATCCACAAAGCAAGGAGATTCACGCTGAACTGGATAGATTGGTGGGGTTGATGAAGATGGCAGGGTATAAACCTAATTTAAGCTTTGTGCTGGATGATGTGGAGGACGAGAAGGAGAATGCTTTGTGTGGACATAGTGAGAAGCAGGCCATTGCTTTTGGGCTCATCAACACGCCTTTTGGGACACCTATTCGCATCAAAAAGAATCTTCGAGTGTGCGGTGACTGTCACAATGCCACAAAGATCATCTCAAAAATTGTTGGGCGTGACATCAGTGTGATGGATGCAAACAGAAACCACCATTTTAAGGATGGCTTCTGTTCCTGTGGAGATTATTGGTGATGATAAGTTGAAAAAAGCTTATTTGGACAGCAGGCAGAAGGCTTGATTTTTTTGGGAGTTTTTTTGGCAGCCTTGGTTGTCACACTATTAACTTCACAATCATGGCCAAGGTTGATCACTCATATGGTGTATTCTTATTGGTCTTTTGAAGACAATACAAGTTTTTGACCCCCATTTTCTTCCATTTTTGCTTTCGAGGTTTTTTGTTGATGTTACACTGGACCAACTTTATTGTAAGATTAACTTTCATTCATTCGTGATTTACTTTGCCAGATTACTTTCCCTACCCACAATTAATTTTTAGCCCTTGGTTTGAGAAATAGTATACCTTGTTTTCAAAGTGAGTCATAAATTGCTTCATTTCCAAATCTTAAATGTGTGCTCAATGACATCTAATACCTCTCTCTCTCTTTCTTTCTCTCTCTCTCTCTCTCTCTCTCTCTCTCTCTCTCTCTCTCTCTCTCACACACACACACACACACACACAAAACGATATTTTCTATTGATCAAATTAGTATTGTTATTATGTTTCGCAGTTTTTTTTATCTAAACATGGATTAATGTTATGCGTTTCAGGTAAATGCTAGATAGATAATATTGTTTCATACTTAACATAGTATGGAGTTTGTCATGCACTTCGTGCTATATTTACATCACTATCTTGGATTTATAAGTTTTTTTTAGGTTGGTAGTATTAGTAAAATTTTGATTGTTTTTCATTTTTTGTTTTTTGTTGGTTAAAATTTTTTAGAAACAAACACAAGTCCTTACTCGGCCGTAGTTTTGGAACTATACATGTTTTAATTTTTGCTCTATAGTACTTTTTTGGTACTTTATTCTCTATACATGTATTCTCTCTGCATCGTTGCGTTGAGCCTTTTGTGGTTGTGTTTGGGCTCAGTTTTTTCGGCTTCTTTTGACGACTTTTTTTAGTTTGTTATTGGATCCTAGTGCTTGTTCTTCCCCTTGGTTCACCCTTGGCCTCGTCTCGTTGTCGCGCTCTCCTTTGGTTTTGTCGTCATCTCTCTCTTGGTCATAGATGCTCCCACTCCATGGCCGTGATGTGGCGGTTGGTTTGCTGTTTGTTCTTTCTGTCCGGGTGTGTGGAGTGTGAAAATTTGTGAACTTACTACTTCACTATTGGCAATTTGGGGACAAAACTCATAAGTAAACTTAGAGATAAGTTTTCCCACTTGTGTAGAGGCCTAAATAGTAACACTACTATTTTTGAAAGGTTCTAGAAGTGTTAAAATTCAGAGGTCTAGAGAGGACTTAGTTTTGATGTCATATATTGCATGAAGTTTCAAAATTCAAAGGTCTAGAGAAGATTTAGTTTTGATGTCACATATTACATTTAGTCATATTTTGGCAGTTTTTTACTAAGTGGTGGATAAGCTATGGTTAGGGCCATCTTCCAAGAGATACTCATCTTCCAAGACTACAAGTAGTAGAAATGGCGTGGAGAACATCAGCCCTTCCCTCCATCTTTGGAGATCTTTTTTGAGAAATTTGTTGTCTACTTTTGGTGTTTCATTACATTGTGTAGTATTATTGTGCATAATTTTGATGTTTGCTTGAAGGTGATGATTAATCTATGTTGATGGTAATGTATAGATTGTTTTTAGATCCACTTTGGATCTGGTTTTTTCACATGCAATAGTTCATTTCCTACGTTCTTGTTGCCTTTGCTCTTGCTTTTGTGGTCCCACTCTCCTCCTTGTAGTTAGTTGGCTTATTTATTCGTGGATCTGTGGGCGGTTTTATGCACTTTAGATGTTTGGCTTCTGGTGATGCCTTCTTGTTGTTGCTACAAGTTTTGTTGTCTTTTGCTTGTTGTGGTGCTACACTATTGTGACTAGCTTCATTGCTTTTCTTTACCTGTGTGGCTAGTCCTTGGTGTTGCAAATGGCTTTTTTCTGATGTAGTGACGAGAAGAATATGGACTCCAAGGCTAACTCCATAAGAATTGACACTACAAATTGTCCAAAAGAAGCCCATAATAAATCTCGCAGAATGGATGATGCGTTGATGTAACTTGTGATCAAGACAATCAACATTATCCAGCCCACAGAATGGCTTGCAATTTTTCGCAGGACATTGGATCGGCTAACTGCTGCACAGAGGCTCATTTCAAGATCAGAAGAGAAAATTGGAAATATTTTTAGGCTTCAAATAGGTTAATATGTAGTGCTTCTACATGTTTTGTTCTTTCCTTTTTACACCATCTTGAACAACTTTTTTTGTATAAGACTATGCTTCAAGTAGTACAATCAAGAAAGAACTTCAGCACAAATATTTTGTTTTGAGAACCTAAAGCATACGTCGATTGAGAATGCCCACTCTTTGAAAAAATAGCTCAAGCGTTTGCCAAAATACATTTTTGATGACATGATATTAGAATAGAGTAGCATTCATGTGAGTAAAGCACACTCATCATTCTTACAAACTTTAATTTTGTTTGATCCTCCAATCTCTTTTATGTCTAAATGTTTATTTTTTTGAATTTGATGCTATTTATTATTGGTAGCTAAACTTTAAACTTTATTCTTGGATAGACTCATAAGCCCAACTTTGACTCTCGACAGATCTACTAAGGTTGTGTGTGCGAATGTTGGCCTAACATAGGTGGTGCAATGAGCCTAAAGACAACATGAACACAAACAACTTTTCTAGCAATAGATGGTGGTTTTGTGTCAAGGTTTTAACACAAAGTGGATAGTTCCTACTCTAGACAAGAGATTAACCTTGGATTCACTCCCGGACGCACCAATGTAGGCCAGATTTTTCATTGAAGGATTGGTCTTGTCGAAAGATCCCCAGTGAGGGAAGGGCCCACACTACCCTTACGTGAGTGATCGGGGTAACGTCGCTTCCAATCTCGGGGGCCGTCTCAATCACCCCATACTCCTCAGCCAATGAGAGTTTTTTAGGGTCTCAGAAGTATGACTGCAAGGAGAGGACTACTAAATTTTAATCGTAGTGAAGCTAAACCCTAACTAAAGTTTGTTCAAGGTATTTGATTTTGAGATTAACGTGTCATGTATGTGCTCAACATGACACAAAGGGCTCTATGCGAAAGTAGGTCTTTTGTCAGGAGGGATCATCATAGATCTTTTGTGACCAGGCACTGAATATCTAATTCTAGACGCTACGGGGCTAAGAATCATGTAGGATCTAGGCTAGGATTCTGCTGATACTCATCCATAATCAATTGAATTGCGGCTACAATCCTGTGAAGTTTTCACACGTGTGGGGACATCCAAACAATGTGAATGATTTCCTAAAGTTTGAGTAATTGCACATAGATTGAGCACCAAATTGATAGATGGCAATTCTAAGGCAACGACACTAATTACATGCATCAAGCACTCAACACACATCATACACATGTGAAGGCAACTTGTTATCAAGAAAACAAAGTGTCGCTCGGGTAGAGAGAGAATACAACAAAGGCTCCTCCTCGGGTAGAGAGAGAGAGTGTGTGTGTGTGTTTGTGTGCGTTACAAAATCTCTATGTAGAATCTCCAAAAATTTGGCATCCATCCTTCTGGTGAGCTCCTTGTTGGTTTGATTCTGCTTTTGACCTTTGAACCACTGGATCTGGCTGTCGAGCCTTCTGCTCCACCTTTGGTCCATATTGAGGGTTCTTGATTGGACATCTTGCACTCAAATGATTTTCAAAACAGTATGTACATTCATCCTTCTCAAGAAAATTGACCGTGCGAGCATCAGTTTGAGGAGAGCGTGAACTTGAAGTACAAGGTTCTTGGTCTTCCGCTACACTTGATTCGCTTGGCTTTGCTACACTTAGTTGCCTTGCATAGAGTTCCATTCTTGCTGGATCATTGCTCGTTGTTGACTCTTGTTCCTCTAATTCCCATCTGATGATTCATCAAAGCGATAGGAAAAACTCTTTATCTCGTGTGAGATTTCCATCATGGCAGTATCCTTACAGAGTTGTGCAAGTGACACATAGGATGCTAATTTTGCCATACCAGATCTGAACTTTTTGGGTAGTCTAGCATAGTATTTTGCCATGATGATATGTTCAGGAATCGAACAATCCTTCACTAGACGGAAGATCCGATAGGTGTAGTCTCAGATTGTTTTATTAGGGAGCTTCTTTAGTTTCGATAATCCTACAAGGGTGGTCTCCATAGTTCAGCACTAGAATGTGGCAAAGTTGTTGGTTGGTGGATTGCTTCAAGGTTCGCACAATGATGCCGATGTTCCAACTTTTTTTTTGTTTCGAAGGAGAAAAAGAAGATGAAGAAGAAGAGAAAAGAGTAAGTAAAAAGATTGATCAGTAAGCATGGAAAAATAAAACTGGTATGGATTTAACAAATGAGAGGAGATGGAAGATGGAATAGAGATGAAACAGAAGAGTGATGGATGGTTGGTAACTGATATGGAGATCACTCACCAATGAGGCTTTTGTTATTTTTTTACGGTCTTTTTTTTTTACGATCTTTTTTTTTACGATCTTTTAAAAAAAAAATTAATTTAATTTTAATTTTTTAAAAAAGGAGAATAGAACCGTCGCAGTCGTGGGAGGAGGCTATCTGAAAGATAGAGTCGCTCACCAGCGAGGCTTAGGTTCTTTTCCAAAAAAAAAAAAAAAATTGGCGTTAAACTGGAAACTAACTAGAGATAGAACTTTAGAAGGTTCTACGAAGGTTACTTAGCAATATTTTTGGTTTTTTAAGGTTTTTGTTTTTTATTTTGGGGGGGTGGGGGGGGGGGGGGGGGGGGGGGGGGGGGGGGGGGGGTTGGAGGGGGTGCTATTTTGGAAGCACATACATAAAAAATCACGAAAAAAAATGCACAACTAACTCCTCGACCACACTAAACTACCCCCAAAAAATTCGATTTTTGGTGAAAAATGGTGAAAAAGAGGAAGAGAGAATGGGGAAAAGTGCTATGCGGCGGGACGAGAGTACATTCAAAAAACTAATACTTCACTACATTCAAAACAAAAAAAAAGCATGAAAATTGACAAATCTAACAGTAAACCTCCCTATTCTACCCACAAAATCGGAGTTTTAGTTGAAAAATGGAAGCGTAGGAGAGAAAAAAGAGAGAGAGAAGAAGAGAGTGCGAGAAGAATAAGAAAACTATGTGGCGAGAGGCGACTATGTGGCGCTCCCCGGCAACGGCGCCACTATTGTGTCGTCAATGTAGCATAGAGGTTCATCGTTGGGAGCGACAACCTCGCCTTCACCTGCATGGCAAGAAGAGAGAGAGAGAGAGAGAGAGAGAGAGAGAGAGAGAGAGAGAGAGAGAGAGAGAGAGAGAGAGAGAGAGAGAGAGAGAGAGAGAGAGAGAGAGAGAGAGAGAGAGAGAGAGAGAGAGAGAGAGAGAGAGAGAGAAGTTCCATGTAGCGAGAGGTTTGGGAGGCCCGAGCACCTTCTCCAAACTATTCGGTTGCTACTTAGAGAGAGGAGAGAAGAGAGAGAGGGAATTCCTAGGTTGAGAAAGGCTTTGGGGTCTACTGCTAAAAAAGAGAGAGAAGTTCCAAGTAGCGAGAGGTTTGGGAGGCCCGAGCACCTTCCCCAAACTATTCGGTCACTACTTAGAGAGAGGAGAGAAGAGAGAGGGAATTCCTAGGTTGAGAAAGGCTTTGGGGTCTACTGATAAAGAAGCTTGGGATGCACTTAAGTCAATCTATGAAGCTAAGAACACTTCTAGAATACTCACTCTTAGAAATCAGATTTTTCAAAGTTTTCAAAGAAGTGAGGAGAGTGCATCAAATTATGTTCTGAGAGTAAAAGGTCTTCATAGGGAGCTTGCTTGTGTTGGTGTCACAATCAATCAAGATAAGCGAGTACAAGTCATTCTTAATGGCTTAAAAGAGGACTATGATAATCTTGTTCAATCCTTTGCCATAAATGAGGAGTTGCCCAATTTGGAGACTCTTCAAGAAATTCTCATCTCTGAAGAAGCAAGGCAAAGTTACAAAAGTACGCCTACCAGCAGATCAAGCACACCAAGCTTATGAATCAAAAGAAGTTCTATGGCACAGAAGACTATGCCACATGAACCCAATAACATTGTATCAGGCAATCCAACATGGAGCTATCACAAGAGTAAGCATCACGAATGCAACGAACACGACAACTGTGATGCATGCATGAGAGGGAAGATGTCTTGAACTCCCTCACCAAGGACTCCTTCAGAACGACAAAGATTCTGGAGCTGGTACATTCGAACAACTGCGGACCTTTCAATGTGATCTCAGTAGGAGGCTCAAAATACTACATCACCTTCATTGACGACTACAACAAGTTCGCGAGAGTCTACTTCCCAAGCCTGCTTGGCCAACTTGTAAGAACTTATTTTCTCAACATCTCATCAGAGATGTTCATTTTAATAATATGAAGAGCAATCCTTGATCTCCTCTTGAACCTTTGAGCCTCATCACAAGCTTCAACTTTAATTCCTAATACTATGTCCATTACACCATAAAGAGTCAACAAAGATTCTGTTCTATCCTTCCAAACTGAATAGTTTGAGGTATCTAGTCTCTCACTAGCTTCTAAGAAAAAAACTCTTATAGATGCCATGAATGTGAAGACTCCTTGTAAACTGGGCAACAAGAAATGGAATTGAATATGTTGCTACTATTTCAATCAAGGATCTAACTTGAATGTTGATCCAACCTATTGAAAAATTGCAATTAAAAATGTGAGATCTAGCTCACAACAAAAAATCAATCACTTTGAATTTGGATCTAGCCTCTATCTACTGATGAAGCACTTACAAGTCTGATGTCAATGAGTTTCAAATAAATGAAAAACACTCTAGAAACACACATGCAACTCAAACACAACCTTTGTGTGAAATGATGTGACTATGACAACACAAACTTGTCTTATCCAATTCTTTCTTTGATTGAGATGATGAATCAAGCAACTATATCAACAAACCAAAAAGTGTCCACTTGGGATTTTGGGTCTCTCCCAACCCTTCTTTAAGAGCTAATTACTTTCACTAGGGTCATCAGATTGATTTGAAAACAATTGTAGTGGAAAGAAGGCTCTTCTAGCTTTTCAACAAGCTATAATCTCACTACCTTTGGACCTGGCATCAAGGAGATAGAATAAAATGAAGTACTCTGACTTTCACACATGTGAACTATTAGAATTCCATACATCCTCTATTCAGACCTGAAAATATTAATTCTAACATCTTTAATCCAAAACTGTTCAATAATAGACAGTAGAAAAGTGGTAGACAACTTCCTAGCTTGAATTGTCAAAAAATTCTTCATACATCTGATGTTAATAGCATTCAAAGCATGGTATGTGTGCACTTGATTTGTGTGGAAGTGTGCTACACTATGCGTTCAATTGCAAGAACTAGATACTCGACTGTAGATCACAGACATTGTAGTAATCAATCACTCAATCAGATGTAACTCAACAATCAAATATGGAAGAACATTGTATTTTGTGATTGTATTTTGATTGCAGAGTGAGTCAGTAGTGTCTCGCTCGTTGGCGGCCTGACGTTCCTCTGTGCATTGATCAAATTGATCTACAAAAGTTGTGTGCCAAAATGATGATCTATTTTGAATTCTAACTTATTCTTATGTCTCACCAAGTGAGATTACAAGATAGATTAACTGATCATTACAAGAGAGGTTTAAGCTACAGCACTGGTTAACTAACTCTTCCATTATCTTTTTGGGGGCTGAGCGTGACAGCTTGGTAGCATCATGCCCAACAGCGGGAGGCCGATAGTTTCAGCCTTATCCGATAATGTGTTCTATTCTTCGTCTTTTGGATTGGGGGTCCGATATGTCAGCCCTTCAGGAATGGTTGTATTGTCGGTCACTTTGATATTGGTGACTTCGACTTCGGGCACTTCGATTTTGGGGAATGCGAAGGAATGGTTGCATGAGTTCACCATTTCCAACAAAAATAAACAAAACAAACTTTATCTTTAAAAAAACAAAACATAACATAGCTTTGAAAATCTTCAAGCACCAACCTCTAAGCAGCAAATGATCTTCAAGATCCAAGCTCCAAACACAAGAAACGCTCCCATCACAAAAGAAAATGCCTTCAATCGCTCCAACCTACACAAAAAAAAGTGAGAGGAAAGATGCGGGATTGCACGAAATCTTGAAAATTCACAAACGTCGGAATCCGACGACTTCAAAACACTTCGGAATCTGACGTCCGTGTCGGTCAGAGCACAAGGATGTCAGAGATCAGAGGCCGTAAGTTGTTTCGGATTGCTGACGTGGACACTGGATTTCAATGTCAGACCCTTTTTGTGCCTCCCTAATCGGTGCGATCAAGAGGGCAAAGAAGGGGCTTGGATCTCCAACCGAGTGAGCTGTCGTGTAGTAGCGAGATTCGATCCAATGTGGAGGGGGTTAAGCTACGGGTCTCAACAGGATCTAAGCCTACCAAGGGTGTCAATCTTGGTGTAGGATCTGATAATGGAATGGCTTAGATGTGAGGTGAGTTTCTTGACTATCTTCTTGGGGTTTTGGTTTTCAATGGATCCTCTTCTTGGATCTTGGTTTTCTTGAATTATCTAGGCTCTTTGAGCTCTAGATCTTCTCCTCAAGAGGCTTACCTTCTCAAGGGAGGGGAGCAATGGAAGTAAACCTACCTAATGGATCTTATTGATCTCTCAAGATGGATTTCTAACACCTATTTTGCAAATGTATGATGTTGTGGATTGATGGATGAAAGCATGAGCTAATGATCATTCTAATGTGTGATAGCATGATTAAGAAATAACAATACATCCACAATCAAGCATACAATGGCAAAATAGGAGGGCTTCACAAAGTAAGAAAAATGGAGGAGGCTTCTCTTCTCTCTCTCAATCTCTATTCTTACAAATGAAAAGTGATTACAAAGTGGTGTCACATCCCTACTTATAGACAAAGCTAGGGTTAGGGTTTTTGGTTCACCCAAAAACCATGTGCCATAACAACCTAACTATCTTAAAATGCTATATGCCAAAACGCATTTAAAACTACTTGGGTCCTTTCTTCTTTTCGGCCCATTGGAGCATAGATCTAATTCTATTTCTCGCGCCTTTGGAGTATAGTGCATCTTTTTGGCATCTGGAATTCATTAGAAGAATCTTCACCAAAATCTTCTAACATGCCCTCACTGCGATTTTGGTGACATGTCCCTTGGCACCTGCGTATGTCTTTGGTGTGGGCATGTGTGGCGATGTGAGACCGGTGCGAAATGAAGGGAAAATGAGGTATAGACAAGAGAGAATATAGAGTTGACAAAAAGTGAGAAAAAAAATTTCGGCAACAAAAGCGAAGTTGAGAGGGGGGGAAAACATAAAAAGCGTTTGTACAAATAGATAAAAAAGAAATAAATAAATAACAGAATAAATAGAAATAAAAATAAGAAGGAGAAATTGAATTAACGTGAAAAACAAGAAAAATAAAAGTGAGTCACTAGATACTTTTTCTGGGCTTTTTTTTTTTTTAGAGAAATATTCGGTGGTGAAGCATGCTTCATAGAGCTCGTTCTAGTTGTTTGCCCTTTGTATCTTCGGCATTGCAAACCTTTCGGTGGGTGTCTACAACAACGCGGACAAATTGGGTCCACAATGTGCTGTGCATCGTGGATTGTGAGATATTAGAGAAAATTTGAGCACAAAAGGGGCCTTTCAAAAAGATACCTTTTATTTTTTTTTCTCAAAAGTTTCTTCCACATGGTCCAATCAAAACACTCAAATTTAAAATCTACATAACGTAGCTCCTTCAAATTGATTCTCTTTTTTTTTTTAAAAACAACCATAATTTTGCATCAGGGGCAACCCGTAAATAAGCCATTTTATTTGTAGTATAGTATGCAACTCAGCAAAAAAAAAATTCATAACTTTTGAACGACATCTCGGATTGAGACGATTACGGTGCCATTAGAAAGCCCTCGATGAGAGCTTTTCAACAACACCTAAGACGACCCAGTTCCAAGCCATGGTGAAGAAGTTATGGCCAGTCAAAGTTTTGGATGGTCAACACTTGGTCAACCCGATATCTCTTTCAAGCGTTTGTAGGAGTTTGATGCTAGTAAGCAATCGAGACGAAATATAGACAAGAAGTCCGCCTGCGTGCGAGACAAGTTTTGTGATCAGGATCCATAGAGATCCACAAGTCCGCTAGTAAGCGAGACATCCACTCGTGAGAGAAATGTATTTCTCTTACGTCAATGCACTGCATGGATCTGCATGCAGTGCTTGAAGAATCAAAGAAAAATCAATATAAGATCTTGTAGCCTTTACGCACATATCAATTTATGATGTACGATCTTGAATGCAAATGTGTCTGCTATTAATCGTGTATCTGGCTCTCGCGTTCATTTCAATTCCGCACATTGGTTGAATTCGTTGAATGCTACATTAATTTACAAACATAGATCAGTAGTGCCTGACTACATTCTGGAGGATTGTAGGAGTGGTTCACCTGGGAGTGTCCAGCGACCGCATCTGAACTCCATCTGAACGAGTTGGATCGCGGTTGCTTTGCTTTCGCGACAGTTTCGCAACAATTTCGCGACTTCGAATCCTCATCAGTGGTATCAGTGCATATTGCGATTTCTTCTTGCATCACATGGATAGACAAAGTAGTCAAACAAGCACGTCGTATCCACATTATGAATTGAGAGAGTCTAGTACATTGGGACCAGTTGCACCAATCTATAAGGAGCAATCTCATCAATTTTTATCTTGGGATACTCTAATGGAATGCCTCGACTACCCAATTGTTTATCTGGTATGACCACCAGACCTTATGGGTATTCTTGAAAATCTGGCAAGTCCCGGTTCTTGCTAATCATCCACCAATAAAGCCTCAGATTTTACGTAAGCGCATTCTATCCAGACTTTTCCTAAAGCATCCATGTCCCAACAATAAAAGAACCGACAACAGCGCCCCTCCATGACAGTTGCAGCCTAGTGTTGAGGGACCGACACTACTTTGGGTCAAGGACCCTGTTGTGGGTATTTCTTGTACATAAATAAAGAAGTGGGTGTCACAACTTAAAATACTGTTGGCCAAGTCTTACCTAGTTGGCCCCACCACAGTATCTTGTACAGTTAGAATAATAAGTGCGAGGGCACTGGCGTCCTGCGTGTGTAAGCCCAACCCAATGAGCACACAAAATGGCTAGGTAGAACTTGAATAAAAGACTTGGGACCTAAATAGAATAAAATAATAAAAAACTTCAAAGTCAAGTTACATGGTTCTAAGTTGAGGGAATCTCACATGAATCATGCTCTGTCCTCTTCTTATTGAACCATTAGATTGCAATCATTTTAGTTTGAATGACTAAGATTAGGATTCTAGCCAATGAGAGCCAAGATGTTCTCCCCTCTCAACTATATAAGGAGGCCATTTTCCACTGTAAAACATCATCTCTATTCTTAATAAAGCTCTAGCTCTTTCTATTTCTAACTCCATCTCTAGCTATCTCTCTCTCTCCTTCCTTGGTTGGGATCGAATAGTTTGAAGAAGGTGTTCGGGCCTCTCAAGCCTTTTCTAACCAAGGCTCTCTCTCTCTCTCTCTCTCTCTCTCTCTCTCTCTCTCTCTCTCTCTCTCTCTCTCTCTCTCTCTCTCTCTCTCTCTCTCTCTCTCTCTCTCTCTCTCTCTCTCTCTCTCTCTCTCTCCCTACACTGGGATAAAAGAGCTTTGGGTAGGTGCTCGAGCCCCAAACCCTTTCTCAACCTAGGAATTCTCTCTCTCTCTTCTCTCCTCTCTCTAAGTAGCGACTAAATAGTTTGGGGAAGGTGCTTGGGCCTCCCAAACCTCTCTCTCTCTCTCTCTCTCTCTCTCTCTCTCTCTCTCTCTCTCTCTCTCTCTCTCTCTCTCTCTCTCTCTCTCTCTCTCTCTCTTCTTGCTATGCAGGTGAAGGCGAGGTTGCCGCTCCCAGCAATGAACCTCTATGCTACATTGACGACACAATAGTGACACCGTTGCCGGGGAGCGCCACACGCTCGCCTCTCGCCACATAGCTTTCTTATTCTTCTCGCACGCTTTCTTCTCTCTCTCTTTCTTCTCTCCGACGCTTCCATTTTTCAACTAAAACTTCGATTTTGTGAGTAGATTAGGGAGGTTTATTGTTAGATTTGTCAATTTTTATGTTTTTTTTTGTTTTGAATATAGTGAAGTATTAGTTTTTTGACAATACCTTTTCCTCAATTTGTAAGAATGACTACGGAGGAAAGTCGTCAGGTTCAAGCATACCACAAATACCTGGATAGACAAAGTAGTCAAACAAACACGTCGTATCCACAATACGAATTGAGAGAGTCTAGGACATTGGGACCAGTTGCGCCAATCTATGAGGAGCAATCTCAACAAATTTTATCATGGGATACTCTGATGGAATGCCTCGACTACCCAATTGTCGATGAACAAGGTTATCCGGTATGACCACCAAACCCTTCTGGGTAGTATTGAAAATCTGGCAAGTCCTAGTTCTTGCTTATTATCCACCAATAAAGCCTCAGGTTTTACGTAAGCGAATTCTATCCATGCTTTTCCTGAAGCGTCCATGTCCCAACAATAAAAGAACTGACAACAGCGCCCCTCCATGACAATTGTAGCCTAGTGTTGAGAGACCTGCACTACTCGAGGACCCTGCTGTGGGTATTTCTTGTACATAAATAAAGAAGTGGGTGTCACGACTTAAAATACTATTGGCCAAGTCTTACCTAGTGGGCTCCACCTCAGTATCTTGCATAGTTAGAATAATAAGTGCGAGGGCACTGGCGTCCTGCATGTGTAAGCCCAACCCAATGAGCATGCAAAATGGCTAGGTAGAATCTGAACAAAGACTTGGGGCCTAAATAGAATAAAATAATAAAAAACCCCAAAGTCAAGTTACATGGTTCTAAGTTGAGGGAATCTCACATGAATCATGTGAGTTTGGTCCTCTTTCCTCGTCTTATTGAACCACTAGATTGCAATCATTTTAGTTTGAATGGCTAAGATTAGGATTCTAGCCAATGAGAGCCAAGATGGCCTCCCCTCTCAACTATATAAGGAGGCCATTTTCCATTGTAAAGCATCATCTCTATTCTTAATAAAGCTCTAGCCCTTTCTATTTCTAGCTCCATCTCTAGCTATCTCTCTCTCTCCTTCCTTGGTTGGGATCGAATAGTTTGGGGAAGGTGCTCGGGCCTCCCAAGCCTTTCCTAACCAAGGTTCTCTCTCTCTCTCTCTCTCTCTCTCTCTCTCTCTCTCTCTCTCTCTCTCTCTCTCTCTCTCTCTCTCTCTCTCTCTCTCTCTCTCTCTCTCTCTCTCTCTCTCTCTCTTGCTGTCTCTATGCTGGGATAAAATCGCTTTGGGTAGGTGCTCGAGCCCCCAAAGCCTTTCTCAACCTAGGAATTTTTGCTCTCTCTTCTCTCCTCTCTCTAAGTAGTGACTGAATAGTTTGGAGAAGGTGCTCGAGCCTCTCAAACCTCTCGCAAATTGGAATTTTTCTCTCTCTCTCTCTCTCTCTCTCTCTCTCTCTCTCTCTCTCTCTCTCTCTCTCTCTCTCTCTCTCTCTCTCTCTCTCTCTCTCTCTCTCTCTCTCTCTCTCTCTCTCTCTCTCTCTCTCTCTCTCTCTCTCTTCTTGCTATACAGGTGAAGGCGAGGTTGCCGCTCACAACGGCGAACCTCTATGCTACATTGATGAGACAACATTGTTCATCTGGATGTGATGAAGTGAGAGGTTGCTCCTGAATCAAGGATCACCTCTTGTGTGTCAGATGTCGAGGCTATACACACATCTGTACACAAATAGGTTGTCGAATTACCA
This sequence comes from Diphasiastrum complanatum, assembly GCA_029204225.1. Lineage (NCBI taxonomy): Eukaryota > Viridiplantae > Streptophyta > Lycopodiopsida > Lycopodiales > Lycopodiaceae > Diphasiastrum > Diphasiastrum complanatum. Next base: position 419,644 of record CM055106.1, on the reverse strand, counting down.
TTGTTCAACCTTTCTTCACGCATCTTCGAGCTTTCGGACTCTTCAACGTAGGATGAACTGTTGTCGTTCTCCATTTTGTCTTGAGGCTGCTTGTTTCTCGTATTCTGGTAGCAATCCATGGCTACATGACCTTTCTTGTGGCAATGAATGCATTTGATCTTCGAGTTCAGCCAACATGAATCAACTATGTATCCTTTGCATCTACATCTCACGCACATCTGTCTTTTCACCATCTTCCTATCTTTGCTTTTCTTTTTTCTTCCATTTGCCTTTGTTGGCTCTCTCTATCAGCTGGTCTCGATCCTGCTTTCGATCTGACTCCCTCTTAGGCTTGAACTTCTTCTTCAGCTTTTCCTTGTTGCTGTAGAGAGCCTGATTAAAGTTGTCCTTGTGATCAAGGTGCTCACGGGCTTGACTTTTTCTCGAATTTTGATCACTGCCTTTTCGAGAGTCATCTCTGGATCTTTTGCTAGCAACGTTCAGGTTGTCTGGAAAGATCTTGGTAAAGCTCTCAACAAGTAAGTGAGCTACTTCTCAACTGATACTGCATTGTCTATTTTAGCATTGTGTAATGAAAGGACCCAGGGCCATAGCCCTTCTCCCTTTAAAATGAGAGAGGTCTTCACCTTCCATGCTAGGAAGTTAGACCCGACTGAGTTGAGGATTGTGCAGATCTTCGACCGTATGCTGCTTATGGATGCCATTGTTGTGGACTGTGTTCTTCAGCTTATTTTTCTGCTTCGTTGTTGTGATCGACTGATCTCTTGGATCTTAAAGTCTTTATGCTCTGATAGGAGAAAGAGGAGGTTTATGATCCACATTATCCAAATGTTGTTCAACATCGTTTCGGAATTGATCATTTTCATAATCAAAGCAGGTTATGGATCTTAGATTTTCATGGCAGCGACGTCTTTGTAGATCTTCACCAAGTGTAGAACCAACCTTGCTAGCACAATTCTTCTGTAATTGTTTAAGAAAACTCCATCTCGCGTAGAAGAAATGCCCCCATCTCTTTGCGTTGCTAATTCGCATGACTTCTCTATTGTTGGTACGTGTGCACTCTGTCGCGATTGCGTTTCAAGAATTCATGTGCTCGGCCAAATCCTCAACTTATGCCTCGGTCAAATACCTACTCGGCTCTTTCCCTCACGTGTCATGTGCCAAATCCCAAACTAATAGCAATAGAAATGAAGTAAAGCTAGAAGCAAGAAAATAACAAGACATTCATGATAGCATATCAATAGAAAGCTAGAAACAATGAGATCACATTGGAATTGCATTAGCAATGAAAGAAAGCGTATAATCAATGGAAATGGAGCATTGATTCATGTGGATAGGGCACATGAGGCCTAGCAAAGTAAATCCCCATGGCTCACATTTACAAGGAAGCTAGAAGCTCTCACTTGTAAATGAGCCAAAAGATTCACAAATTGATGTCTCTTGCCTAGTTATAGACAATGCTCTCACTTAACTAAACTTAACTATCTTGAGGAATAGTTAGCGCTTGTTAAGTGTTATTTAGACTACATTGGGCCCTTATTGGCCTATTATCCTTATTGGTTACTTTCAAGGGCCTAAAGAGGGAACCGCCTTGTTCTTAAGGCTAATAGCTCATTTTGGGCCTACAAAGTTTACATTGGATATTATCCTGCATGTCTAAGCATGGATGTATTTACAGTACATGACACTTCCCCTATTAAACATCTTTGTCCTAAAAAATGAAGATGCTTGTCTGATCAGCTTAATCGTCTCAGTGAAATAGTGACGATGGAAGATGTGTTGTCCAAAATTGTTGCATCGTTACAGATCCAAAGCTGCCGAATTGAATCCATTTTATTAGCTTTAGACTGCAATCCTTATTCCGTTGAAGGAAAAATGATGGTTGAAGAAGAGTTGGATGAAGCACCATATTGTTTGTGGGGAACCAATCTGTATGGAATGGACAGAGTATAATACCACAATATCCTCTTTTGTCCGCTTCTTCAACATCATACCAAATTGGTTGCTTATCCAATTCCCTTGGATTCTTGTTTTTGTCTTGCATCCGGATCTTCTGTTGTAGCTGGAAATCCGTGTTGTTTGCCAACTTGATGAAGAAAATTACAATTCTTCCATGAGCAATGGTAGTCATGAGTTGTTGTTCAAATAAATATGCTCCATATGAAGTAATCGACATTAAGAATGACACTTGATTGTATAATGAAACATTTCTCTGGGCATATTGTTGACCAAAATATATTTCTTCAAACCTGGACAAATTTTCATTCAAATTTGGCCAAGACAAGTCAACTCCATTGAATTCTGATTCTGCTAGTTTGGATTTTAAATGAAATTTACTGCAAAAATTAGTAAACCATAATTGGCCATGTATATGCCTGAAGCATTGATACAGGAGATCATATATGTATTCCAAGGTTGAACCATGGAAATAACAATTCTGCCATTCTGATTCTCCAACTGTAGAAAAACATTGTTGACATTACTCAATCGAATATTTATCTTGTTAAAACTCACCGAGCAATGCAAACTTCTCCAAAAAAATTGATATAGATTGTTGGCATATTTAAAATCAGTTTTCAATAGAGTGTTGATTGAGTGAGAGAACATTCCCAATCATTATTCACGTCCATATTTTTCAAATATACACGCGAATTAGATGCTGGCAGTTGAGTTCTAGAGAATCCATAGAGATAAGATTCTCCAATAGATGCCACTTGAAACTCTTGTAAAGTGGATCCATAAAGCGTTGAACAATAATCCAAAGCACTGATACAAGTGTGGTATACTGTTTATGATATTTATCTATTTTTTTCGACATTTTTATGGAAAAGCTGGAAATGTGGTTATGTGATGCAGTGCCTAGCTGAGTTTTCACCTATTTCTAATATTATGTACCGTGGTGATGTGTCGAGTTGCTGGTTGATGTTGGCAAGGCTTAATTAAGGCCCAGTTCTAAGGTCAAGACATTGCATATATGGCATTGCCTATGAGCATTTTTATTACTGAAGGCCTTTATATATTTTTGGAGGCACTTTTTTGGCTTATCGACACTCCGTGTCGAGTTCGTTCCTAAGTTCCATTTAACTGGGGAAAAGGCCTAAAGCTTTTTTTCTAAGTTGCAAAAGATATATTTATGGGCCCTCTTCTAAGTTATGTAGGGCTGTCTTATTCTAAGGTCCCTAATTGACCTAGCTTCAACTTGGACGGGAAGATTTGATCTTCGAGCGTTCTTGCCAAGGCTGGCAACGAGCATTGTAAAATCGGACCATACCTTCTTCTTCCTCGAGTCTTCAATGACCAGCATGTTCTTTCTCTCTCATTGAATAGGATTCGAGCCTGCTCTCTCTCTCTTTCTGAGAGAGAGAGAGAGAGAGAGAGAGGGGGGGAGGGAGATGGCGGTGAATCCACAGTTGTTTCCGAATGGGTTGCCCATGCCCTTTGAAGGCGAGCTTTTTGTGCTCACCCGCGAAGGTGTGGAGTGTCAAGCAGACAAGATCCCCGATATTCCAGGGGGAAGTTTTTCAGCAAAAGGAAAGCTATATTTTTCAAATGTTCACTTGATTTTTGTTGTTGACAAGCCGATCGGGAACCTCTTTGTTGTTGATATGCCATTGCTATTTATACATGAGGAGCGCTTCAATCAACCAATATTTTTATGCAATAATGTTTTAGGCAAAGTACATCCTGTGATCCCAGATGGGTCGAATAGGTCTTACGATCTTTGCGTGAAAGTGACTTGTCACGATCCACAACACCCATATTGGATCTTTTTCCAACTGCCCAGTTGACGTGATCATTAGACATGCGTACATTGATCCAAATGATCCTACTAAACTGTATTTACAGTAGCCTGATGTGACTGGGTCTCAGCTTCGAAGACGGAACTACAGTGGTTCTGTTAGCGAGGAAGCCCAACTCTGATGTACGTGTCTTAGCTCGAGTATCAAAAAGTATGTCACAATAGCATGTAGATTTACACAGTTTGAGTTGTTGGGACAGTTTGAGATATTGCTAGTCCATATGTGTCCCACATGTGTCTACATTAATCCAAGCACCTCCACTTCGAAACGTATCACAGGCAGACAAAATTCTATTCAAATCCAGGCAGACATAATTCTATTCAAATCCAGGCAGTTTTCTATTCGGATCCAGGCAGCCAACATTCGAAGCCAGGTCTGCAGCTATAATTATATGTTCTTCAACGTCCCTTTAGACACGAGCTATTGAATGTCAGACAAACAAACATTCGACCATACCAAAGAAATGTTCGAGTTGACCATTCAACATTCACACTGATGTACGTGGCAGGTGACTACCACGTACATCAGTGACGTGGCAGGTGACTGCTGGCCATGTGTAACTCTTTCATGGTCTGCACAAGGCTGGACACAGGCCAGAACATACATCATCCTCCTATTGAAGTTTGAAGCTTGTCTTTAAGCTATTGAAGGGTAACTTTTTGAAGAACTGGTGACGTGAAGTTCCCACCATATTAGAAAAACACCATAACTACTTTCTCTAGAACTTATGTTTATTTCGAAGTGGCAGAGGCAGCATTTCACACCAAACTCTCTCTACGTAACAACAAACCATCGGATACCTCACCAAATATGACGTTTCAGATTTTATGGGCATTCTGCCTGTTTCCTCAAACACACATATAGTAGAGCCCATGCTCATTTTTCATTAATTCATTCATTATTCTGCATGGTAGAAAGCAAGAGTTGTTTTCTCTTCTGTCTGAGCTATTATGGCAGAATAAAATATTGTCTACTGTCTTCGTTGGCTTGAATCAATGCAATGACATGCCAACCTTGTATATGTAGTCTGTATTTTCGTAAGAATTTGAAGGAGTGGGTGATAGACACTTCTGGTTTCTCAAGAACGTTATACTGCATTTCAGTTTCTTGTCGAATGAATCACACCCCTGTTGTCATTGTCTATTCTGACTGATCCTAGAAAATTCATGGTGATTCTTCAGAATAATGGATTCTATGCTATGCATGGATTTATAATTAGAACTAGACCTAGTAATTGATTGAACTATGTTGTGTTTGGAACTGCTTTATCAGAATAAGTGAGTAGCAAGTTTATGAAGACTGTTGAGGGTCGACATAGTCCATTGTAAGCATTGCCTGTAGCAGTCATTTGTTGGCCTTGTGGCATTCTTGTTTTGGCTAAGTTCAGATCTAAACGGTGAAGCGTGTGATCTTACTACTGTGGCGATGTCTAATTATTCCGAGTTCTTACTCTAATCTGAAATCTGGATTTCTTGGTTGAACTGTCTGAATATCTTTCTTGGTGTCTGTTTGTACCATTCTCAATGGCGGTACTGGCCACCTACCTAGAATCAGACAACCAGCTTTACATTTCCATTTCACTGGACTTCAAAGATAAATCTTTTTATCTCACCAATAATGACATAATACCTCTTTATGATGCTCCCTGTGGGAATGATAATCATTTATACTACACTTTTATTGATATTTTGGTTCAGTAACGCCACAAGTAGGATTTTCATGGATTAATAAAATCTCTTCATTTCTACCAGTATCCATGTTGAATACCTCATACTCCATTAGATCATTGTCAAAAATAAAAATATTTTCAAAAGATTCCAAATCGAAATGAATTGGTTCGTAGATCGGATCCTTTAAATAGCTACTCAATTCCAAGCCATGAAGTATCGGTGCCATATAGTCCTCACTCTGAAATTTTGGTGAATGCCTTGATCGAGTTTCTTTGAGCATAGCAATATTCTCAATTTGATGATCCATAGTTGCTTGTTCATTGACCAGATTAAGGTATTGATGTAGGTCAAGTTCCGGACTTTGATGGTTGAAATGAAACTCGAAAGGACGTTCAATTATCTTCACATCCTGATCTGAATCTTGACTTTCATCTGAATTCTAATTTTCACCATCTGTTGTTGCAACTTGATCCGAATCTTGAATTGGACTTTTGTTGCCTGCAAGTGTATTTGGGTCTAGGACTTCACTTTCATTGTCGCTCTGCTCATCTGACTCATTTCATCGCTTCGCTCATCCGCTTTGTCGTTGTCGCTTTGCTCATTAGACTCATTGCTAGGATCATCTTCATCTTCAGAAGTTTCTTCCCTTTCATGCACATGTGGTTGTCGATCCACTGATGCTTTAGTGTATACACTCACTTTCTGAATCCGCATCTTCATTTCCTCAAGCCACATGGATTGTTCTTTCAACAAAATTCTCAAAGATGGAGGGAACGACTGATGTTCTCCACGCCATTTCTACTACTTATAGTCTTGGAAGATGAGTATCTCTTGGAAGATGGCCCTAATCCTAGCTTATCCAACACTTAGTAAAAAACTGCCACAATATGACTAAATGTAATATATGACATCAAAACTAAATCTTCTCTAGACTTCTAAATTTTGAAACTTCATGCTATATATGACATCAAAACCAAGTCCTCTCTAGACCTCTGAATTTTGACACTTCTAGAACCTTTAGAAAATAGTAATGTTACTATTTAGGCCTCTACACAAGTGGAGAAACTTATCTCTAAGTTTACTTATGAGTTTTGGCCCCAAATTGCCAATAATATTGAAGTATTGTTCACAAATTTTCACACTCCACACACCCAGACAGAAGGAACAAACAGCAAACCAACCGCCACATCATGGCCATGGAGTGGGGGCATCTATGGCCAAGGGAGAGATGACGGCAAAACCAAAGGAGAGCGCGACAACGAGATGAGGTCAATGGTGAGCCAAGGGGAAGAACAAGCACTAGAATCCAATAACAAACTTAAAAAAGCCATCAAAAGAAGCCGAAAAAATTGAGCCCAAACACAACAATAAAAGACTCAATGCAACGACGTAGAGAGAATAAAGTACTAAAAAAGTACTATAGAGCAAAAATTAAAACATGTGTAGTTCCAACACTAACGGCCGAGTAAGGGCTTGTATTTGTTTCTAGAAAATTTTAACCAACAAAAAGCAAACAATGAAAAATAATCCAAATTTTACTAATACTTACATTAATCCATGTTTAAAAACAAAAATGAGAACGTGGTAAAAACAATACCTATTTGATCAATAGAAATATCGTTTTGTGTGTGTGTGTGTGTGTGTGTGTGAGAGAGAGAGAGAGAGAGAGAGAGAGAGAGAGAGAGAGAGAGAGAGAGAGAGAGAGAGAGAGAGAGAGAGAGAGAGAGAGAGAGAGAGAGAGAGAGAGAGAGAGATTAGATGTCATTGAGCACACATTAAAGATTTGGAAATGAAGCTAAATAATTTATGACTCACTTTGAAAACAAGGTATACTATTTTCCAAATGAAGGGTGGGTAGGGAAAGTAGTCTGGCAAAAATGGAGAGAAAATGGGGGTCAATGACTTGTATTGTCTTCAAAAGACCAATAAGAATACACTCATGAGTGATCAACCTTGGCCATCATTGTGAAGTTAAAAGTGTCACAACCAAGGCTGCCAAAAAACTTCGGAATCAAGCCTTTTGCCTGCTGTTCAAATAAGCTTTTTTCAACTTATCATTACCAATAATCTCCACAGGAACAGAAGCCATTCTTAAAATGGTGGTTTCTGTTTGCATCCATCACACTGATGTCACACCCAACAATGTTTGAGATGATCTTTGTGGCATTGTGATAGTCACCGCACACCCGGGCCTTAGCATTTTGTGAGTAAATTTTTTGCGAGTTTTGTGAGTTTCTTTCCTGCCATCATTCAACAAAAAGATAGCACATTGTGTGCCACCCTTTTTATGCTACTACTTCAATGTTTATTATTAAGAATGTGGTTTGGTACATAGTTAAAGATCCCACTAAGTAAAAAAAAATTCAAATTAATTTTTTTTTTGTAGCCAGTCCAAAAAGCACGTCGGCATGCTATCTGGGTTGGCTGCAAAAAAAAAATTTCATTTCATATAGCATGTCGGCGTGCTATCTTGGTTGGTTGCAAAAAAAATTTCTCATTTCATATAGCATGCCAACGTGCTTATTTAAACACTGTAATTTTATTTTTAGTTGTTTTACTTAGCACGTCGGCTTACTATGTTGGGAGGTTTAAATAAATATTCTGAAATAATGTTTTTACTCAAAATTCGGTTCTCGAATGTGTCAAAATAGCTTTTCTATTTTATAATTTACTTGGCTAACACACCGGCATGCAAGCTGAATTAGCACACCATGTGCTACCATTTTGTTGGAGCATGTCATGGAAGAAACGCAAAACTCGCAAAAAATTTACTCGTAGAATGTCAAAACCTCGCACACCTGAATATTCGTTTTGATGCGAATAGGTGTCCCAAAAGGCGTGTTGATGAGCCCAAAAGCAATGGCCTGCTTCTCACTATGTCCACACAAAGCATTCTCCTTCTCCTCGTCCTCCACATCATCCAGCACAAAGCTTAAATTAGGTTTATACCCTATCATCGTCATCAACCCTACCAATCTATATAGTTCAATGTTTGAATCTCCTTGCTTTGTATATGGGTTGCATCACCTACAACAAAGGCATACAGTTGGTTATCAAATTCGATCCAGCTGCACCCAGGCACTTTTTTCACACCTGGCTCCTTCATTTGATTTTTGATCTTTGCTAACTCATCCTTCTTACCAACATCTGCATAGACGTTTGATAGCAGCACATAAGGTGCAGCATTTTTTGCGTCCAACTTCACAACACAATCAAAGGCATGTCTTCCTATTTCTGCATGGCCATGGTTTCTAGCAGCACCAAGCAAAGTTATCCAAACCACACTATTAGACTGAATTGGCATTTTGTTAATAAAGAGCTCAGCATCGGCTAAGCACCCTACACGCCCTAGAAGATCAACCATATATGCATAGTGCTCCTTGGTTGGTGTGACGCCCTGATTTTTACACATGTAATCAAAGAAATAACGACCTTGATCTACTAAGCTAGAATGGGCACATGCACAAAGCTACACTACTTTAGATCAAGCCTACAAGTTGTTTGATCCCATCAAGTCGAAGATATTCACTAGCCGGGATGTCATCTTCATCGAAGATCAGTTTCAAGGCCTCAAAGAAAAGGGCAGTTTCCATGTAGCCGACCTGTCAGATTCTCTTGATGCATTGAACTTTCCAGTTTCGCAAGCGACTATTCCCATTGAAGGTCCAAGCTCTTCTGCTTCCGATGAAAAACAAATCAATGGCGAATCAGAATATGATGATGTTGTAGTTCAACAACTATAGTATGATCGAAGTGATCAACTTCCTCTATTACCCAGAAGATCTTCAAGAACTAGCAAACCATCTAACCGGTATATCGACGAGTCTACAACTTACCTTGTTCAGAAACCGACATCTGTCCAAGAGGCACTCAATCAGCCTGATTCAGATCTCTGGAAAGAAGCTATGGATAAAGAGTATTCATTTCTTATCAAGAACCAGACATGGACAATTGTCGAATTACCTCTTAGCAGAAACGTGGTTGATTGTAAATGGATTTTCAAAGTCAAGTACAACGCAAATGGAAACATCAACAGGAGAAATGCATGACTTTTTGCCAGAGGATTTTCTCAGGTATACAACGTCGATTACACTGAGACCTTAAATCCAGTAGTCAAGCATTTTTCTATTCGACTTTTGCTATCATTTGCCGCTACATTAGATTTGGAAATATATTAAATGAATGTACATACAACATGTCTCAATGGAGTTATCGAAGAAGACATTTACATGGTGCAACTCGAAGGTTATATTATTGAAGGTAAACAGAAGCATGTGTGTAAACTCCATAAGACACTTTATGGCTTGAAGCAATCTGCTCAAAGCAGTGCAACAGTCTTTTATCATTATCACTTTATATGTGGATGATACATTGCTTTTCAACAATGGTACCGATATGATAAAAGAGGCCAAGACAATGCTATCTTTCGAATTTGCCATGACTGATATGGGCAAAGCTCATTTTTGCCTTGGTATACGAATCCACAGAGACAGAAAATAGAAGTTGATCTACATTACATAACAAAGGTACATCTACCGTCATGTTAGTCAGATATAATCTGATTAATTGCAAGTTAGCTCTCTTACCAATGGAACCAGGACTCAAATTGTCAAAGGACCAGTGTCCTCAAACAATTCATGAGAAGCAGCTGATGCGTGAGTATCCTTACTATTCCATTATAGGATCTCTTATGTACGCCATGATCTGTACCAGGCTAGACATAGCTTTTGCAGGCAGCTCTCTCAGTCAGTTTATGACTAACCCTGGTATAACACATTGGAAGGCTCTTATCAGAGTCATGAGATATTTTTGAGCTACTATGGACTTTTGCATTTGTTATGGAGTAGTCAGCAACAACAAACTCAATTTACTCCGTGATTACACAGATGCAAATTGGGTAGGAGATGTAGACACTCGTAAATCCACTTCCAGATTTACATTCTTCCTCAACGACGGTCCTATTTCCTGGAACAGTCACAAGCAATCTTTGATAGCTCTATTTTCCACTGAGTCAGAGTATATCGCAGCCTCTCAAGCTACAAAGGAAGCAATTTGGTTGAGAAATTTACTCTCAGATATAAATCTGAATCAGTATGCTCCGATGACATTATTTTGTGATAATCAAAGTGCCACTACTTTATTAGCCAACTATTAGAATTTAGCAATTTTCACATGGTTTCTGATGTATTTTGACATCTATGTGGATCCACACGTGTGAGGACCTATCCACACGTGTGAAATGACACTTGTAATATTCAGATCCATTTTGATTAGCTTTCATTTGAGTCAAATATGACATCTCCTAAATTATAGGAGTTAGGTCCTAGATTGTAGGAATCTAGAAGGTCAACACAAACCACCAATGGATGATGTGGCAAACTTGATAGATCTTATCCAAAGTAGATATGGATAAGTACAATGAGCTATCCCACACGTGCTGGATGCAGCTTAGAGAGAGATTATGATGATTATGTACTTGATCCATGATGGATCCATTGTGAACCTTAATGATGAGAAACATTGGTTTGTGAAGCAATCTTGGCGTTTTCACTCTCTTAAGCACTTTCTTTGTGGATGAATTCTTAGTAATCATTAGTAAACTATTTCTTTGTTATCAGGCCGTACAATAGCTATACTTCACACGTGTGAAGCCATGGGTCATCATTATTTGATTGTTCTTGTCAGAAATGGTGAACTCTTGCAACTTTGCCGCAACACGAACATGAAGCGAAGGTCAAACAAGAACAATTTGTGACAGTCAACGTGCCTTGGCTCGAAGCACGAACGATTCACGAATCATTTGTGAATCATAAACATACCTCCATTACCACAAACCGCAAAGGGACGCAAAATGAAAGATTATGAAAGAAACAAAAAGAGCGAAAGCAAACAAAGGAAACGAAACAAACGAAGGGGAATCTTTTGTGTTGCTAGCTGGCAGCTCAACGGGCTTGGAGTCGTAGACTTCACGCCCAGGTGAAACGAGTGGCAACGACGGAGAGTAACTAATTAGTTGATTAGCGTTAACTAGTCTTGTGATTTCTGCGTTTAGCCATCTTGTAAACTCCACACTGTGGAGGTATAAACTATCATCTCTGGATCATAAAGAAACATCTGAATAGACAGAGCAACTGTAAGAGATAGAGAGAACGTAGCGAGTAGAGCAGAAAAGAAAAATACTAAAAACAATAGAGCTATGCATAAAAGTATGCCAACAAGCAGAACACAACGAAAGAGCAGAGTGTCATTCCACCAACGAGCGAGACATTGACGATCTCGTTCTAAAATTAAATTGATAATATAGTCATTCTATTTTCGTGCATCTCCTTGTCTTGTGCTATCTATCTTGATTGCTAGAATAGAATGTGTCATGTGATGTGCAGTCGCGTATCTAGGATCATGTGAAGCTTCCGCGCAAAAGAAAATTCAAAGACACAAAATCGTTCACGAATACAAAAACAAAAATTAAAAGAAACACTTTCGCTTTCGTGACACTGAACAGTTTTTTTCGCTTCTACGACATGGTATTAGAGCCCACATGTTATTACTACTGATATCTAAGCAGTGATTCTTCCAGACAACACAATATGGCTACAATAATCCAACCCAAAAAGAAAGAACAAAGCTGAAAAAGCTAATGTTGCAGAGTCATCAAAGGATGCTGATAGAGGTGACGAAGCTTTCACGATACTCGATGAAGCTTCAACGAGCTACACTAAACACGACTACGATGTAGTCATTGATTCAGGAGCAACATCACACATCACCTGCAACAAGAAGATCTTGATCGACTTCAGAGAGCTCAAAAACAACAGAGTAGTGATTCTAGGTGATGAGAGCAGACACGATGTCAAAGGCATCGGCACTCTACAGTTGCGAACACTGTCAGGCCTAGCTGCCAAGAGCACTTTATGTGCTCTCACTCAGAAAAGATCTGCTATCCATCTCCAAGATGGCAGATCTTGACATTTGAGTTTTATTCGACAACAATACTTGCCGCATGATCAAGAAGACGACAAACAAGTTGCTGACGGTCAGATGCAGAGAAGGAAACCTCTACCATGCCAAGATAATCAGCAACTCTGATAGCATATTAAATGCATCAAAAAATGAAGATCAACTCTAGCATAGGAGAATGTATCATCTGAACATGCGGAGCCTGTATGACATGAGCAGAAAAGACATAGTCACAGGTCTCAAGATTTCAAGACCCAAAATTGAGTTCTACAAAGCTTGTCAGAAAGGCAAGCAACATTGAAATCCATTCGCGCATGAGGGAAGAAGAGCCAAGGAGGTTCTTGAGCTTGTCCACTCTGACGTCTGTGGACCGATGAAGATGGATTCGCTCTCAGCTTCGAGATACTTTCTGATGTTCATAAATGATTACAACCGAATGACCAGGATCTACTACTTAAAGAAGAAATCCGAAATGTTTGATTCCTTCAAGAAGTTCGTGGCATTTGCAGACCGATTCACCTCGAAAAAGATACAGATCCTTAGATCTGACAACGGAGGTGAATACAAAAGCAAAGAATTCTCAAGATTCTGCGAAGAACAGAGGATAGAACACCAATTCACTCCTGCATACACACCATAATACAATGGCGTTGCATAAAGAAGAAACAAAACGCTAGTCGAAGGAGCCAGATGCATGATGGCACAGGTTCAATTGCCAAGTCAGTTCTGGACGAAGCAATAGTTGCAGTTGTATACCTGCAGAACATGTCTACAATGACAACGCTGAAAAACAAAACACCATACGAAATGTGGATAGGCAGAAAGCCTAATCTGTCATACGTACGAGTGTTTGGATGTGCAACATACGAGCACATTCCAAAAGAAAAAAAGAAGCAAGCTCGATGATAAATCAGAGCAAACAATCATGCTCGGCTATTCGAATGGAAAACATGTGTACAAGCTCTACAACCCAACAACGAAAAAGGTTGTTTTGAGCAGAGATGTGAAGTTCGATGAGTCCACATTTTCTGGACTAAAAGACGAAAGAGGCCATGAGATCTTCACACTGCTGCCTATTCGAGAGGGAGATCGAGGACAGACATCAAATCAGAATGTAGAGCCGCAGACTTCAGAGTAGCTGGAAGCAGAGGATCAAACCCAAGAACAAGTAACATTCGAGCAGCGACGAAACGAACCTAGAAGGTCAACAAGAAAAAGAAGACCTCCAGACCGTTACTCTGACAATCGAAAACACACAGTTTGAGTACTGTAGCTTCATTGAAGAGCCAGCAACATACCAAGAAGCTATCCAGAGTCCAGAGGGAGAATTTTGAAAGTAGACAATGTCAGAGGAGATCGAGTCGATGAGGTGAAACGAGGCATGGACATTGGGGCCACTGCCAGAAAATAGAAAAATTGTTAACTGCAAGTGGGTGTACAAGAAAAATATGAAATCATATGGCACCATTGGCCGCTACAAGGCAAGGCTTGTCGTGAAGGGCTACACGCAGAGATATAGTGTTGATTATTTCGACACATATTTGCCGATGGTCAAGATGACAAGCATACGACTACGCCTTGCATATGCCACACAACACAATTTGGAAATTCACCAGATTGACGTGAAAACAGCCTTTTGGAGATCTAGAGGAGGAAATCTTCATGAAGTAGCCTAAAGGCTATGAAGACTCCGACAATCGACAATATGTCTGTCGGTCGCAGAGATGCATCTATGGTCTAAAACAGACATCACAAGCCTGGTATAAAAAGCTTGATGGTCTTCTGAAGTCTCTAGACTTCAATCCTATACAACCGGACTGTAATGTCTACATAAAGAGGGTAGAAAAAGATTTTGTGAAACTGACCATTTTTGTGGATGATTCGCTAATGATAGAAAATTTCTTGATGCTGATCAAAGACACGAAGAGTCAGGTTTTTGAAAGTTACGAAATCACAGATCTTGGAGAAGCAACAAAATGCCTCGGGTTGGAGATCAGAAGAGATCGAACAAAGGGTGAAATGCACTTGAGTCAGTCAGAATATGTCAGAAAGGTGCTCAAGCAGTACCACATGATGGATTGCAAAGAGAAGATCACATCAATGATAACTTGAGCCAAGCTCACAAAGCAGGATTGCCCAAAAACGGAAGAGGAAGAACAGAAGATGGTAGGCATACCCTACCAAAACTTAATCGGTATTCTGATGTACCTCACAATTTGTATCAGATCTGATCTAGTTTTCTATGTTTACGCCTTGAGCCAATTCTCTTCCAATCCTGGCCTGGCACATTGGCAAATGGAAAAACGAATCCTACAGTATCTGAAGGGTACCCAAAATATGGGAATAACCTACACAGCTGAAAATGAAGAAAAAGAATTCGAGATGAACTACTATAGTGATGCAAGTTGGACGAGCTGCAAAGATGGCAACAAGTCCATAACTGGAGGATGTACAATAGCGTGCAGAGCTGCAATCTAGATATGCAAAAAGCAAATCTTGGTGGCTCAATCCTCTTGTGAAGCTAAATATGTCGTAGCTTCAAAGGTGGTGAATGAGATAGTGTGGTTGTAGATGATGCTGGAGGCAATCGGGATACCACAAGAAGGGCCAAGCACGATGATGATGGACTCTCAAAGTGCCATCTATCTGTCCCAGGATCCTGTCTTCCATTCAAAGACAAAACACATACCTCTGAAAAACCATCACATTCAAGATTTAATCTCGAAAGGAGGGCTCTAGTTCCAGTACATAAAATAAAAAGACATGATTGCAGATTTGCTCACGAAGCCGCTCGACAAGCCACTCTTTGCTAAGCAAAGAAAGGCACTTAGATTAAACGTACAGAACTACAAGGTTCAAGAGAGAGTGTTAGAAATGGTGAACTCCTGCAACTTTGCCGCAACATGAACACAAAGTGAAGGTCGAACGAGAACAATTCGCGACAGTCAACGTGCCTTGACTCAAAGCACGAACGATTCACGAATCATTTGTGAATCGTAAACATACCTCTAGGATCGCAAACCGCAAAGGGACGCAAAATGAAAGATTACGAAAGAAACAAAAAGAGCGAAAGCAAACGAAGGAAACAAAACAAATGAAGGCGAATCTTTCGCACTGCCAGCTGGCAGCTCAATGGGCTTGGAGTCATAGACTTCACGCCCAAGTGAAATGAGTGGCAACGATGAAGAGTAACTGATTAGTTGATTAGCATTAACTAGTCTTGTGATTTCTGCGTTTAGCCATCTTGTAAACTCCACACTATGGAGGTATAAACTATCCTCTCTGGATCATAAAGAAACATTTGAATAGACAGAGAAACTATAAGAGACAGAGAGAGAAACGTAGCGAGTAGAGCAGAAAAGAAAAATACTAAAAACAATAGAGTTGTGCATGAAAGTCTGCCAACAAGCAGAACACAGCGAAAGAGCAGAGTGTCATTCTGCCAACGAGCTAGACACTGACAATCTTGCTCTAAAATTAAACTGATAATACAGTCGCTCTATTTTCATGCATCTCCTTGTCTTGTGTTGTCTGTCTTGATTGCTAGAATAGAATGTGTCATGTGATGTGCAGTCGTGTGTCTAGGATCCTGTGAAGCTTTCACACAAAAGAAAATTCAAAGACACAAAATTATTCGCAACATGTGAGAGGCTTCTGGAGTTGTACTTTCACCAAAACTTTGTGTTTTTTTCAATATTTGAGCTTCAAAACAAGTTGTGAAGAGTGAAACTAGTGATGTGCTTATAAAAATCCATTGTTTCCATAATAGATTTGATGTTAAAAGGTGTTAGAAGCTTATTAAACCTCCAAATCATTGAGAGTGAGTTTGAGGCTTATGTTTCTTAGTTCAAAAGTGAAACTAAAAGCATTCTAAACACCATAGGAAGAAGGTCAAAGTGACAGTTCATCTAGAAATGGGTAAATTTTTGTGAAGAGTTTAACACTTTTTTACAAAATTTCCAGTTTTAAAAAAGAACCTTTGCCAAAGTCTGTGTTAGTCTGACTTACTATTTTGGTTCATCAGTGAGTTCGAGCAGAGGCCACATGACATATTGTCTAATTTTTGTCAAAAAAATATCTTTTTTACAAAAATAGCAGTATTACATTTGTAACCTTTGCCGAAACCTTCACTGAAACATTCTGTTGATAATAAGTTACCATTTTTGAATTCGATGAATGATAATTTGTCAGAATCTAGAAAAATCTCTATTTTTACCCTCGCCAAACTACAAAAACCATATTTTTGTGCATAAAGAACCTTCGCCAATTCTACCCTAGTCTAATCTGAGTCAAATTCACTATCTGAGAGTTCGACGAAGGTTAGTTTTGTTAAAATTGAAAAACAATCCATATTGATTTCTTGGCTTGCTACAAATGTTGTACCATGCAAGTATGTAGCTCATTAATGCAAAATGCCAATTTTGGCCTACATAGAACTCGAGCTACATGGTTATGTATTATCTAGTTTGATAAATGCAACTTGCATATAGTTTGTAGACATAGAATTACCATGATTATGCTTGTAGAAACTTGTGGCAACTCACATGCATTAATTGTACGTGATCCATAGTGACATGCAAGGCATGCACAAAGTTTAATGGACACATGCATGATGATTTGGACATTTCTAGTTAGAACTAGTACACTTGTAAAAAGTTGGTAGAATTTCATGCATGACAAGTGACAAATGTCACATAGACTCTAGATGTCACTTTAGATGTCATTTTGGAATGGATAGATATGGTTCTACCTCGAGCTACCTCAATCTCCATAAATATGTGTAGCTCTCCACACAATCAATGATGAAGAACCAAAGTTTTGTAGCTATCTCATGCCATTTTGGATCTAAACAAATATTGCTTGTTGTCTCTCTAGCTCTCTCTCTCTAACTCGTGTTGAGGCTAATGCTCATACATTGAAATCTTGTATATTTATTCATTCTTTGATTCATTGCTATTATATTCTGTTGATTAGCATGCTAGATTGTGGATTAGCCATTTCTTCTGAACTAGATTTTGTTGATCAATCTAGAATCAGGTTATAGTGCCAATCACAAAGCTTAATTAAGATCAGTCACTCTTGTGGACATTCCCCACACGTGTGAATTCTGGAAATTTTGTCATGGTATAAGAGCCACATTAAGCTTTGCATGCTAACAACTCTGATTGTACAAGAAACTGAGAGCTAAATCGAGCAAAAAAGTAGTTTTGCACTTTTTCTAACCCTTCTCTGAAGTGTATTTGGATCAAATCGGACTTGAACTGAATTTCTAGGCCTAAATTGAGGAAGTACGGAATTCTGGAATTCCACACGTGTGAAAATAAGAGTTTTTCAGTCCCTTTGTTCTCCTTACTCATAGATCCAAAGATAGAAGTGTTATAGCTTGATAGAAAGCATTTGATCTATACTTTTCATAAAAATTGAAATCAAATCAATCTGATGTGTCTAGCAAGATTTATAAGATCTTAAAGAGGATAGGGATAGGTCCAAAATCCGAGTGACAGCATTTTGATTTGATTCAATTATACTTTGTTCTGAATCCATTGTTTTGAGCATCCAACACAAGAAACTGTAGATCAAGACTGTGTTTGAAGTATTTGAACACCCTTTGAGCCTTCTGAGTGTCAATAGTGTTTTCTTTTGAAGCATTTCACACGTGCCAAAAGTAGGATTCAAACCAACCAAAGTGTCTCAAACCACTTTTTGTGTCTGATCTAGATAACTTGTCTTGTTGAATATTTTAGATTCATCTCATATATAGTTGCAAGTGTTTCACATAGAAAGGTAGTTCAACCTTGAAAATACCTATAGTGAAAGAGAGCAGCAACTCTAAGTCTGATAGGAACAAGCTCAAACTCCAAAATCCGAGTGACAACATTTTGATTTGATTCAATTATACTTTGTTCTGAATCCATTGTTTTGAGCATCCAACACAAGAAACTGTAGATCAAGACTGTGTTTGAAGTATTTGAACACCCTTTGAGCCTTTTGAGTGTCAATAGTGTTTTCTTTTGAAGCATTTCACATGTGCCAAAAGTAGGATTCAAACCAGCCAAAGTGTCTCAAACCACTTTTTGTGTCTTATCTAGATAACTTGTCTTGTTGAATATTTTAGATTCATCTCATATATAGTTGCAAGCGTTTCACATAGGAAGGTAGTTCAACCTTGAAAATACCTATAGTGAAAGAGAGCAGCAAC
Source organism: Diphasiastrum complanatum (assembly GCA_029204225.1). Classification (NCBI taxonomy): domain Eukaryota; kingdom Viridiplantae; phylum Streptophyta; class Lycopodiopsida; order Lycopodiales; family Lycopodiaceae; genus Diphasiastrum; species Diphasiastrum complanatum. The sequence goes on along the minus strand of CM055106.1, from coordinate 401,018 downwards.
TCTAAGTCTGATAGGAACAAGCTCAAACATATTTCAATCCAATAACTAAGAAGTCTTCATTATAATGGCATCTCAAGTGATGGAGAAGGATCACTTACGGTGTCCAGTTTTTCTTCATCACCTTTCAAGAAAGATGGAGCTTGGTACATAGACAGTGGAGCCTCTTCACATATGTGTTGTTCAAAGGAGTCATTTGACTCAATCTTACCTTTCAAAGGACTCAAGAAATCTATTTACACAACTAATGATCATGAGTGTCCAATAGAAGGAATTGGCAAGAAACATTCACAATACTATTTTTAAGTTTTGATTTTCCAAATCAAGCCTCGAGAAAAATTTTGATCAATTTTGTTACCATTTGACTCTGTTCTTGACAATTTATCATTCTTAGAAGTGTTGATCGCTTGATCGTAGATCATTTTCCAAAAATCAAATCTGATTATTGTCAAGTAAATTTTTTTTGCAAATCTGAACTGAGATATATTTTGATTGAAAATCTAGATCCAATCTCATTGTCTGATCGATTTAATTTGCAAAAATGGCTTCTAGATTTGATCCCCAGGAAGTCAATCCAATTATTGTTACAAGATCATCCCGATTGGATCTACCCGAGTACAATGGATTATCTAATTGAGTTACATTTCTCCAAATCTATGTAGAATCTTGTGAAGTCTACGACAAAGTTTTTTTTTCAAGATAAACTTAAGCTATTTCCATTGGCCTTAACGGGTGCAGCATTATAATCAAAATGAAACTGAGTGTACAGATTGGGAAACTATCAAACGAGCCCTTATCACACGGTTCAAACCTCGGAAGTTTATGGAAGACCCTTTCCTACTTCTAAGTAAAATAAAAATGGAAAAGCGAGAAATGGTACAAGATTACATTGAATGGGTTAAACGTCTCAAATCTGAGTGCGTACCCGAGCTGATCAATGAAGATGTCATGATTATGTGATTTTGGCAGGTCTACCTAAAAGGATCAGACGTGAGCTGAAATGCCATAATGAGTACGCAACTTTACAAAATGCTATGGACGATGCGATATGAGAGGAGGACAAAGATTCAGATGATGAACCAAATATTGGTTTGTTGTCTCATACAACAGGGCAGACCACTACGACATCCACCACTATCGCATCAACGAATATCAATGCTACTATAGAGATGATGCTCAACAAGTTTGAAAAACTTGGAAAGAACCAACAATTATAGATGGAAAAGTTGCAGTCGCAATTTGATGAAAAAATAAAAGCCTTGGAAGATTTCCATGGAAAAGCGAACAAGGTACCTGAGAAGTTTGCTAAGACTTTTCCTAGTAGGAGAAATGCTTGGTGTTCCATTCGTATGGGCAATCACACAGTCAACGAATGTCCACAATTGAAAAAATGAATGGCAATCAGTATTTGCCATCTCTGCAATTCACCTGATTATGAGACTGCTTATTTCCACTTTAATCCTCGTATTATCCAGCAACGATATGCCTATATGGGATATTGGGAACCCCTTTACGGAAAGGATCTTTCAGCCAAACCTCGTCAACCTGCTCTTGGGTATCCGGAGCGACTAGCTTTACCAGCCCCACCAACACAATCTGTCCTCCTACCTATCTGATGGAACCAAAACCTTACAGAGGTAACGAGCAATGGAATTACAGTAATTATTGTGAGAGTGGTCCTTCAGATCAGTATGCTATCTATGTTGCCGCAAAACAACAAGCATCTAGAAATTGGACCAGCGCGTTGCTTGGATACTTATCAGTCTGAATTGAGTGAGATTTCATTACTGGATCAAACTTTGGATAGACCGATCACTTTTCCATTGAATGTGTTGACGATAGCTTGGATATCAATGGAACCCATACCAGATTCGATTGAAGATGAACTCATTCATGTGAGTCATGCCTTGACTTATGATAACAATGCAGAACTTACTGATGAGCAGATTTTAAATCACATTGTTCCTACCGTATTTGGAGTACGTGATATTTCCGATGAACCAACAATAAAAACCACCAAAAGCAATTAAATTAAAGGAAGACAAGATTACAGGACCAATGACGAAGAAACAAACTAAGCAATATTATAATATGGTCTTGAAGTAGAGAAATCCACCTCAAAAGGTTGATTCTAAGAATGTGCCACCTTTATTGGATAAAGACAAAGGGAAAGTCAAGGATGATTCTTCAAGTCAGAGTTCTCGCAAGAAATCACTGTTCAGGAAGTCATCACCTTCAAAGAATAATCCATCTTCTCGGAAGTCATCGCCTCCACGATCGATTCCTGCCAAGAAAGCTAAACGAAGATCCAAGGCCAATCCTTTTGAAAAAGAGAAATTAAATGAAGTACAACATGATATGCCAGAGCATTTCAAATGTTATACTTTTTGGATGATGTGGTTATTATGTTTCCAAAAGCACATCGTGAACCTGAAGAACAAGTGCCAGAATCAAAAGATGTTTATGATGGCCCAGCTAGGACGCAGCCTATGAATCTTGCTGAACCAGGAGAACCAGAAAAGATTGTATAAGTTGGAGCACAACTTACTCCTGAATAGTTTCAAGCGCTATGGAAATTGCTTATTAAGTATCAAGATTTCTTTGCTTGGACTTATAAAGCTCTCTAAGGGATTCTGACATCAGTTATTGAGCATACCATACCCTTAATGCCTGATGCAGTTCCAAAGGTCACAAAATTTCTCCTCCCACTCTTTTTTAAGTTTGAATAGTTAGGGAAGTAGAAATGAGCCAATAGGATTTTGAGGCCAAGGCTCTTCTCTCCACTATAAATAGGGGCAGACTCGAATTGCTCCTCATGTTCAAATCTTCATTTCAATACAAGTAGATTAGTTCTCTTATGAAATGGACTTGTGAATATGGTACAAAAAGAAGGATCAAGCTCTGAAATTATTAGGATTCAAACCACTGATGGCTGATTCCAATGTGTATGTCAAAGTTACAGATGGGCAAATCATTATTGTGTTACAAAGGATGACACTTTGATACTTTGCAAGAGTGAGAAGCTAATTGTTGAAGTGAAAGAAGACATTTCGAAACATTTCAAGATTGTGGATCTGGGAGAAGCCAGGTGTTACCTTGGCTTGCAAATTGAAAGGGACTATGAGGGAAGTAAGTTGTACCTTCACCAGTCCAGATAGACCTAGAAAATCCTAGAGGATTTTGGGATGTTGAATTGCAAAGGAGCGAATACTCCAATGCTCGCAGGAACGGTGCTGACAAACGATGATTGTCTGAAGACTGAAGAAGAGAGAGAACAAATGTAGCTCACACCTTATAGAAAGTTGATAGGTTCACTGATGTACCTTGTAGACAACACATGCCCTGACATTGCTTATGCAATATTCAGGATGAGCCAATTCTGCACGAGGATTGACACATTGGAAGATTGCAAAACAAATTTTGCAATATCTTTAATTAACAAGAGATTATGGCTTGTGTTATTGTCATGATGCAGAGTTCAAGATGCTTTCCTACAGTGATGCTAACTGGGCATTCCTCAAGGATAATTGTAAAAGCATCTCAGGAGGATGCACCATCGTATCCAGAGTAGTAGTTCTCTGGGTCAACAAGAAGCAGACCATTGTGGCTCAATCATCCTGCAAAGCAGAATATATTGCATCAGCAAATATGGCCAATGAGATAATTTGGCTCAGGCAGTTCCTAGACGAATTGGGTAAAACAAGGAATGAGCCTCTGGTCTTGCAGATGGATAACACATCTGCAATACATCTGACGAAAGATCCTATGTTTCACTCAAGGACAAAACACATCACGATCAACTACCACTTGATCAGGGATCTGATTGAGAAGAACATGCTGTAGACCACCTTCGTCGGAACGAAAGACATGGTTGCTGACATTTTCACAAAAGCCCTAGACAAAGGACTTTTTGAGAGACAGAGGATCAGTCTTGGAGTCATCAAGCTATCATGATTTGATGGACAGATCATTATTGTGGTTGTATATGTGGATGACACTTTGATACTCTACAAGAGTGAGAAGCTAATTGCTGAAGTGAAGGAAGACATCTCGAAACAATTTGAGACTGTGGATCTGAAGAAGCCGGGTGCTACCTTGGCTTGCAAATTGAAAGGGACTATGAGGGAGGTGAGCTGTACCTCCACCAGTCCCAGATACACCCAGAAAAATCCTAGAGGATTTTGGGATGCTGAATTGCAAAGGAGCGAATACTCCAATGCTCGCAGGAACGGTGCTGACAAATGATGATTGTCCGAGAACTGAAGAAGAGAGAGAACAAATGCCAGCTCACACCTTACAGAAAGCGATAGGTTCGCTGATGTACCTTGCAGACAACACACATTTTGACATTGCTTATGCACTGTTCAAGATGAGCCAATTTTATACGAATCTAGGCTCAACACATTGGAAGATTGCAAAAGAAATTTTGCAATATCTTCAATGAACAAGAGATTATGGCTTGTGTTATTGTCATGATGCAGGGTTCAAGATGCTTTCCTATAGTGATGCTAGCTGGGCATCCCTCAAGGACGATTGTAAAAGCGTCTCAGGAGGATGCACCATCTCGCAGGAGCAGCAGTTCTCTGGGTCAGCAAGAAGCAGTCCATTGTGGCTCCAGTCATCCTGCAAAGCAGAGTACGTTACATCAGCAAAGATGGCCAATGAAATAATCTGGCTCAGGCAGTTCTTGGACGAATTGGACGAAACAAGAAATGAGTCTCTGGTTTTGCAGATGGATAATACATCTGCAATACATCTGACGAAAGATCTTGTATTTTACTCAAGACGAAACACATTGCAATCAAGTACCACTTGATCAGGGATCTAATGGAAAAGAAGATGTTGCAGACCACCTTTATTGAAACGAAAGACATGGTTGTTGACAAAAGGAATTTTTGAGAGACAGAGGAGCATGAGTCGTCAAGCTATCATGCTTTGAGAGGGACTTGAAGAAAGAAAATGTTTCTAATACCAAAGCTTTGCTGCTTTCAGCCCTCGCTCTGACGAAAATGTTCGCGAATGTGAAAGTCAAAAGGCACAAAGCAAAAATGTTCGTGAACACCCTAGCGAAAAGACATGAAAGAGAAAAATTTGCGAAAGAGAATTTTTCACGGTACAGGGGGAGAAAGTCAGACGATGTGAATGTCAAAAGGCACGAAGCGACACGAAAATCGTCACGACACTGTTTTTCTGCCATCACACTCAAAAAGGACCAGCAAGATCATGCAAGTACCAAGAAGTATAGATATCTGATCTGATATCATGACATCAGCAGATACACTATAGGTCGTGGCTAATCTACCACTCTTGTAGTTCATGATAAGTTGTAGATGTTTGATCACTCTAATCTAGAAGTTACATGATGCGACTATATACCTTCTAGTTGATGCATGATATAATACTATGAAGTCTAATGCTAGTAAGCAAGAAGACAAAAATACAGAATATGATTCCGGCTACGTGCGAGACAATTTTGCATAGGATCTGTAAATGCATGAAGTCCGCTAGTAAGCAAGACATTACTTGTGGGAGAAACTGTATTTCTCTCATGCCAATGCACTGCGTGGATCTGCATGTAGTGCTTAAAAATTAGAAAAATACAGTAGATGATTTTAATAAGCCATTGTGCACATTTCACTCTTATCTTGTCTGATCTTGAATGTAAATTAGTATGCTGGCTATTCGTGTGTCTGATGTCACTTGTTCTTTAATTCTGCACCTTGGTTTGATTCTTGTTGAATGCCTACATTAATCTGTTAACGTAGATCAACAGTGCCTGTCTACATTCTGGAGGACTATAGGAACATGATATAGTTGGCAGTGGCCAGCAATCATATCTGAAATCCATCCGATGGTCACCCTGTTGAGGAGGCACATGGGAGCCTATTAATGTCTTTTATCATACACCATCACTTGCAGATCTGGATCGTGCTCTTATTGATTCCTCTACATCAGATGTTGCTCTAGTTGATTCCTCTACATCAGATGTTGCTGCACTTGTTGATTTCTCTACATCAGATGTTGCTCTAGTTGTTGATGCACCAGGCTTGCTGCTGTTTCATCCAATTTATTTTCGACAGTTGGGTCTTTTTTTTGTGTCGGGAGAGTTATGGACTGGGCTCATTATGTTTTCCACGTCCATTTACATTACTTTACTTTATGCATAAGCAGGCCTTGGGCCCTTTTTTATTCATTATGACACTTAGACTATATGGTTGGCCGTGGGCCTTATTATTCATTTTTGGACATTTGGACATATTACTGGAGAGTGGAGGCCTTCTCGGAGGGCGCACTATTATCCCTCCCAGTTG
>CM055106.1:267980-384710 GCA_029204225.1 Diphasiastrum complanatum | reverse complement strand
TGATCTTTGTCACATGCATGTACCATGCTAGAAATTTTATCGTACATCTTCAACTTGATTCACAGATCATTATTGACACCATTCTTCTCGATGACACCCTGTTGACAGATTCCTTAGGTTCATATTTTCTAGCGTGTGTGTAGACTGGCAGTTTTTGTGGAATATATTGACAGCGAGAAATCATCAAGTGTTTGAGGGAGAGCTCTTCTTCTTTATCGGCAACAGCTTGTATTAGACTTGCTATGTTTTTTCTACATACCACTTAAGTTAGTTTCAGTTTGCTACCCTACGTGGTATGCTATCTTGGCAGCCTTTGGGCTTTGTAAGTAAATATGGACCTCGGCCTATGGAAACCATTTTTTTGTACTTGTATATTTGTGAATATATCGTAGTGCTATTAAGCTTTTCAAAAAAAATAGAAAATAAATTGATATATCATAAATTAAATGATTTCATAACAAGCATGAATTTTTTTTTATTAAAATTCATATTATGATATCAATATAAGATAGGAGAATTGTTGCATCAATACAATAGGCATATAAGTTTACAAAGCATGTTGAGCATTACCTGGAGTCGTGACAAATAATGAAGGTGAAACTCCTTTGTCTGACACCAGTTTTACCTCAAAAGAATCTTCTTATGCCTTACATGTTTTTTCTAATGAATCTGACATTGAAGTGCAATATTTCGAATGTTATGAGAATGCTGACGAAGAAGAATTCTTCGATGCCTGCAATGCTGAAGCGGATGTTTCGTATGAAGAAATTATAGTTGCATACACGAACTCGAAAGAGTTATGACGATTTAAGTGACGAATTTGAACACGAATTTGGTAACAAAAACCAGATTGACGACAAGAAAACATCTATGAAGTCAACCATGCACGAAATTCATGGCCATACCAAGGCCAGTATGACAGAATATATCATTTAACCAGATTCTACTAAACCAATTGAACTTGCACCTGGCAGATTTGTGCATGTTTCGAAGTCACTTGGAGAATCTGAATTGGCAGAATTCACTGAACTATTAAAGGAGTATCAAGATGTTTTTTGCCTGGTCGCTCGACGATTTGAAGGGTATACCTGCAGAATTCGAAGAGCATCGTATTAATCTTAAGGAAGATGTTGTACCTGTTCGACAGAGACAATATCATCTCAATCCCAAGTACTTTCTCATGGTTAAGAACGAATTCAACAAGCACCTTAAGGCAGGTATAGTCTATCTCGTCTTAAGCAGTGAATGGGTTTCACCCATTGTTGTCATCTCAAAGAAGAAGACTGGCTAAATACGAATATGCCAAGATTTCCGCAAACTCAATGTTGTCACAAGGAAGGATCATCATCCTCTTCCCTTCAACGGATTCCATCTTAGATTAGGTTGCTAGTCAGGAGCGTTACAGTTTCTGTGCGGAAGGAGGATCGTTCAAAGATTGCATTCACTACGAATTGGGGCACTTATGCCTACAACAAAATGCCCTTTGGTCTTTGTAATGCTCCAATGACTTTTCAGCGAATCATGATGTTAATTTTTGCTGCCTTCTTAAGAACTTTTCTCAAAATATTTATTGATGATTTCTGTGTATGTAGTGATATAAAGACACACCTGCAGAAGCTGAAATTGACATTGCAACAGTGTCGAGATACTTGTTTATCTCTTCATCCAGAGATGTTTTTTTTCGGTATGAAAGAAGGAATATTACTTGGACACAGAATATCTAACAGAGGAATAGAAGTCGACAAAGATAAATTCGAGCTTATAAAGAATCTCCAGATACCAACCAATTTACGTGAACTAAGAGCTTTCTTAGGACATGTCGGCTATTACCGAAGATTTATTCAAAATCATGCTTCTATTGTTGTCTCTCTTACATCCTTAGATCCATTTTTTTTTCCAATATTCCTTTGCACATAAGCAGTAAGGAGGATCCAATTTCAATCAAGATGATGGTAGGATTCTCAAATGTACCAAAATTTCAAGTGTATGATGGAGATTTTCCAAGGCTTGAGGAGGAGTCTTCTCAACACATGGTTTCAAGGGGATCTTCAAGGGGCAAGGCCGAGTCTTTGTGGCTCAAATTTCATGGTAAAGAGAGGCAAGTTTCAAGTGGTACTCACTTCAGCATATTCTCTCATGATTCTCTTTCATTACTTGATTTACCATCTTGCTTTTATGAGGTTTCTACATCTCATAGTTGGAGTGAGGTAAGGATTGTCTTGTACCATGCCTCTAGTATGGACATATTACTTGTCATTCATGGCTTAGATATGTTTTCAAATTACTTAGAAAGCAAGTGGTTGAGTCATCAAGTGTATGCTCTTGGATCTAGTAAGAGCAAGAATGAGCTTGTTGCTCATAGTTTGAAAAATCATGTTTTTACATGGTTTGAGGCAATTTGTGAACTTCTCTTGAGATTAAGTGAAGCATCCAAAGAGGACACTTACATACTTGAGCAAGTGTTTAACCTCGAGAAGATCAAGATTTCATTTGATATCAAGATTAGATCCATCATGGATAAAGTTCATAGTATGTGGACTAGTCAAGCTAGAATGCTTAATCTTGATGATCAACACTTTTGCTCATCTTATGATCTTGATCTCTATGATATTTGTGATCTTTATGAGGCATGGAAGCCTCTGATTTTCATGATGGTGCAGCCATCTTCATGCAAATGGTACTTTCAATTCAAAGTTCATCATCAAGCATGGAGGAAGCACATTGGTATAGTGGCAAATTGGTGGAATGCTCTTCAAAGGTGTTGGCAAATGATTTCTACCAAAGAAATATTATCATGAATTTGGTGAGGTGTTGCTATGATGGATCCTTTTATTGGTTTTTTACTTCATATGCATACCAAAGGATCCACTCAATAAGTTTCACACACTCCTTGATCTTACCAGGCTAATTTTTGAGGAGTGTGAAAAATAGTCAAAAATCTATCTTGGTGATTTTATGATTTTATGTTTGTGAGTACATTTCACATGTGTGGAGCATGTTCCCATATGTGTAAATTAGCTAGAAATAGTTTATAATGTTGATTTTAGGGGTATCATAAAGATTGCTAGTCAAGCATCTTGGTGTCACTAGGTGATAGGGCCAATTTTGGCTTTAGAGGTCAAATGGTCAAGTACACATGTTTTGTCATGATTAGGCCAAAATTCAATTGTGATGTAGCTCAAGCTGTTGGATTTATCTCCTTTACTCTCCTAAATCCTATGTTAATCTGCCTCCATTCATGCTGCTGTATTTTACTTGTGTTGTCGCACAGTTTGCATACTTACATGTAAAATAAGGCAGGCAAAAAAATGCGATTGTCTGTATTTTTACTCGGGAATTTCCACAGGCGAAAAAGGCGACACTGCCCTACAGATGCCAAAGGTATCCTACAAATGCCCAAGGTGCCTTATAAAAAAGTGAAGGTACCTTGTAAATCAATTCTCAAGGCATTTGTCAGAGTGCGCATTTTTCGCATTTTCATCAACGTTAAATTTAGCAAAGGTCAACGTCGCGGCCTTCTCATGCCCATCCCATGCACTGTGCAATCAGATTTGACAATGACAGTAGCCACCCACGATCTCCCACAGACAACATCCACTTTTGTACCTTCTTCATCTGCACACCTGTAAAAATTATGTATATATTGAATACCATCTGCGTATTCAAAGAATATAGTAGAGCATCAGAACAAGATTAGAACAGAATAGAAGAGAGAGAATGAAACATCACTGATAATCAGAGATAGACATTGTAGATGCTTTCATGCATTCATCCTTTCTTCCAGATGTATTGTTAGTAATAGGTTCATCACCTTTACAGATTGTGTGATTAGCTTTGTAAAACACATGGTTATGTCCGCTATTGTTTTGTGCTCACCTACATTATTGACCTGTATATTTCGTTATACTTAATCTGATTATAGCTCTATTTGTTGCGTTTAGATTTGTGTCAATATTGCAATGCTTTTCTACATTCTGTCTGATTCTCTTATTATTTAATCTGGTAGTCTGCTCTTTGCGAATTATTATTAGTCTAGCTGTTTGCGACCATTATTTAGTCTTGATCATCAGTCTAGCTCTTCGCAAATAATTCAAGACTAATAATTTGTCTAGCTGATCGCGACAAATTATCTTTCTGATGTTTTGATGCCGAATGTTTGGCTATGTAATCAGATCAAATGTGATTTTTCTCATTAATGTTCTGTTTGAGAATGATAGGTGTAGTCATGCTTGAGGAAAGAGTGAGATAGCTTATTCCACTGTGCACGAACATTTTCCAATTCGTGTTCGTTTCTTTTCGAGTTATCCTCGTTTCACCTTCTCTTTCCAACATGGTATCAGAGCTAATTTCTGTAGCCTGATAAGATTCCACAGAAACAAGACTCTACTAGCCGATAAAATAATTGTCTTCTTGTTCTATAATTTAGCAACAGATTTTCATACTTAAGTCACTGATAATTATTCCTATCACCTACACTAATCTTCCACATGGATTCCCAAGGGAAAGCCAGTCCTATCATGGACAAGCTTGATGGAGCCAATTACCATCTATGAAAATTTAAGATGAAAACAATGCTAATGGCTAAGGAGTTGTATGATGTTGTTACAGGTGCAGAAGAGAAATTTGAAGCTGACAACGCAGCAATCTCTAGATGAAGCTGAAGGATGGAAAAGCATTTGTGTTGATCATCCTCAACATTTTGGATACTCAGATTGGCCATGTATCCGAAGCCCAGACATCCAAAGAAGTCTGGAACATCTTGAGCACATTATGTGAAGTGCGAGATATAGCTTCCAAGTTACATCTCAAGAAGAAAGTTTACTCCCTCAAGATGGCGAATGGTGATCCCCTGTAGAATCACATCAACAATTCAAGAACCTGCTGAAGCAAATGGCCATTGTCGGATTTGTCATAGACGATTAAGATGCAGTGATGCAACTGATTACAAGCTTGCCAAGCTCATACGACAGCTGGGTGATGATCATCACGACACATCCAGAGCTGACTCTTTCAAGAGTCATCACAATGTTGTTGCAGGAAGACATGCAGAGGAACGAAACCTCTAGTTCCTCAGCTGATTCTCATGCTTTGTACACCAACAAGAGCATGACTAAGTTGGATAAGAAGAATAAAGGCTGAAAGCAATCAAAGCAAGACCAGAAACCAACACGGCACAAAGAACAATCGAATCCGCAGACAAAGAAAAAGTTGTTCTGCAGATACTACAAGAGAAACAACCACGAGATTCAAGAGTGCCGGATACTGGAAACAAAGAACATGTTTGAGGGTTTGTGGACCCCAAGGCAACCCGAGGGATTTGGCACCCTGTGTGTGTAAGTCCAACCTGATGATCACATAGTTATTTAATTGATTAGTTAAAAGTTAATAAAGGACTTTAGGCCTTTTTGCGGGACTTTTAATGTCGCAGGGCCTAAATGTCAAGTTAGTGAATAAAATTGGGTTTCCCTCCAATTTTGATGGTTCCCACACTTTTTTAAATTTGAATAAAAAGAGAGGCAAGATTGGACCAATAGGATTCAGAGGCCAGGGTCCTCCTCTCTATTATAAAAAGGGACCAACTCGAGTTTATGCTTTTTGTGCATGGACTTATCAAGATTTGAAGGGTATTCCGACATCAGTGATTGAACATACCATACCTTTAGTACCTGATGCAGTACCAAAGGTTACAAAGTTCTATTGCTATAATCCTAATGTGGCAGATCTGATAAAGAAAGAACTTTAGAGATTGCTTGATGCCGATTTCATTTATGAGATCGAGCATACAGAATGGATTTCACCAATTGTCATTGTTCCTAAGAAAAATGGAAAATTGCGAATCTGTGTGAATCTCAAAGCATTGAATAAAGTGACACGGAAGGATCACTTTCCGTTACCTTTTACTAAAAGCATTTTGGATCGCCTTGCTGGAGTGGAAGCTTATAGTTTTCTGGATGGATTTAGTGGTTACAACCAGGTTAAAATTGCACCTGCCGATCGCCACAAAACTGCTTTTGCAACAGAATGGGACATCTATGCTTACAAAGTAATGTCGTTTGGACTCTGTAATGCACCAAGTTCATTCCAAAGAGTAATGCAATTTGCTTTTAAAGATTATCTGCAAAATTTCTTGAAATTTACTTGGACAACTTGGGAGTTTATAGTACAAATACAGACCACCTGGATCGATTGGAGAAAGTATTTGAAAGATGTCCCAAATATCAGATTTCTCCAAATCCAGAAAAATGTCAGATATGGGTTTCGCATGGAGTTGTGCTTGGACATGTGATATCAAGACGTGGTATTGCCAACAACTATTCTAAGATCAAAGTTATTGTGGAATTGCCACCGCCAGCAACAATTCGAGGAGTTTATGTGTTTATGGGTCATGCGAACTACTATCGCATTTTTATTATCTTCTTTGCGGATTTAGCATGACCTATATACAAACTAGCTATTGTTCCTATTTGGACAGTAGAGGCCTTAGAAGCCTTTGAAAAGTTGAAAAAAGCATTATCTTCAGCACCAATACTGCGTTCTCCAGATTGGACATTAGAGTTTCATGTTCATACGGATGTCTCAAAATACGCCATTAGATCAGTTTTGACGTAGCCAGGTGACTATAAGAAGGATTATCCCATACGATTTGCAAGCAAACAACTTACAGATCCAAAGAAGAATTATTCAACAACAGAACGTGAAGCGCTAGCCATGATTTTTTTTGTTTGGAAATTTTGTCACTACCTCATGGAAACACACTTTGCATTTTATACGGATCATCAACCGTTACTTTACTTGGTAAACAAGACATGTAATACTGGACGTATTGCAAGATGGTTATTATTATTGACTGAATTTGACTTTCGAATTGTGGTTAGAAAGGGAAAGCAACATTATCTAGTCGATCACATTTCGCGAATTGAATCCGCACCAGTTAATACTGAAGTCGATGATGAACTGCCAGATGCTGCGTTGTTCTATGTTAAAGCAGTACCTGAGTGGGCGACAAATATTGTTGAGTACCTAATGCTAGACAACCGAATGACTCTTTGACAAAAATACAGAAGAGACAAATGATTCATAAGGCTTAACCTTATCAATTAATTGCAGGACAATTGTACCATCGTGGATCAGATAATATTTTACGAAGATGTGTTTTACCGCATGAAGTACCAGATTTAATCATGTTTTCACATGATGGCATGGGTGGAGGAAACTTCTACAAATATTACTGTTCGCAAACTTTTGCAATCCGGTTGTTGGTGGCCTATGCTTCATAAGGACACAAAAAATTTTATTCAGACATGTGATGTTTGCCAGCGAGCACGACGGCCTACTCGACAGAATTATGAACCCTTACATCCGGTTTATCGCAAGCACCGTTTGAAAAATGGGGACTGGATTATGTTGGTCCTATTCATCCTGCTGCGCAAGGATCTCAGGCCCGATAAATTATCGTCGCAGCTGATTATATGACCAAGTGGATTGAAGCCAAAGCTGTCAAAGTGGCTGATGCGAAATCTACGGCTAAGTTTCTATATGAAAATATTATAATCAAATTTGGATGTCCGATCGAAATTGTCAGTGACCGGGGTACACACTTTGTTAATCAAACAATAAAGTGTTTAGTGGAAGATTTTTTCGTTATACACAGATTTAGTACTCTCTATTATCCCAGAGGGAATGGCCAGGCTGAATCTTCCAATAAGATTCTCTGCAGACAGTTGAAGCAAGTCGGTCCGATTGGGAACATAAATTGTATGCAGCATTATGGGCATTCAGAACCACTTAAGCATTATGGGCATTCAGAACCACTTACAAAAATAGTACAAATCAAACACCTTTTCAACTGGTTTATGGTCAAGATGTTGTTATGCCAATTGAATTTTTAATCTCATCTTTACGCATAGCAGCAACGGAACACTTAAATGATGATATGTCCTTACAACTCCGTCATGAAGCGTTGCACAAATTATGTAAAACCCGATTGATGGCAGTTCATGCCTTAGCAGCAGAGAAAGGCCGCCGCAAGGCATGGCATGATCGTCGTTTGCACAAGAAAGATATGAAAGCAGGAGATCTTGCATTGATGTACAAAACCAAGCTGATCAAGGATAAGCTGAAGTTTACCGAGGAAGGCCCGTATAAAGTAAAGGAAATCCTGAACTATGGCGCAGTAATTCTTGAGCACTTGGATGGAAAATGATTTGATACTCCGGTAAATGACAGCCGATTATGCAAGTTTTGGCAGCCTGCTCTGCCAGTTCAGCAAGCCTGATCTCAATATATTTTTTAATTTTATTTGTTCTTATATTTTTTGTTTTCAATATTTAAATTGCTGAGTTTTTTTGGAAAAAGATAGTTAAAAAACAAAAAAAAACAAAAACAAAAACAAACAAAAAGAAAAACAAAAAAATAAGGAAAGACTGATGAGCAAAAGTCAAGAAGTCATCAGCATAAGAAAAAGGAAGCACATTATTTTTTATGGACAATGACTTAGAAAATCATTGATTTGGGCAGATTTGGCCAATACAGTATCAGAAACCTTCGTTGAGCTCTCAGACTGTACATCCACCCTTGATTTATCTAAATTGAGTGGGCGAAGGTTCCTGACAAGAGAAAATCCAATTTTTGAGATAGGCAAATGTTCAGTGATATGCCATTTTGGGAACCTTCACCGAGCATCATAACATCATTATGAACCTTCGCCGACCTGCTAGATGATCTTAAAATGCCAAAATTAGGTTGTCCATAGATTCAGATTGTGAAAAAATGCATTTATGACAGTACTTGGGCGAAGGACCCTCCTGGGCGAAGGTTCATCCTTCGCCAGCCCTGGAAAACGTTCGCTTGATAGGTTCAAATTCCTAGAAACCTTCGCCGAGATTTTTATAGCCTATTTTTATAGTACTGCACATGCCTGCAAATTTTTGTTCAGAACTGATCAGCCAAACTACTATTCAGTGTAATGGACCCACCAAATTCTCCTATAAGTTGGCTGAATTCGATTCATTCCTCACTTGTGCTAGCGAAGCTTTTGCGAATTTTTCTTGCTACCAAAGCCTTCCAAATTTCATGCATTGCCTTCTGATACACTTTCACGCGTTTATAATTCCTTTCTGATCATCATGTCTTCTACCGATACTTCCCAGTCTCCACGCTATACTATCCATCGTGATGTCCCATCTGCAACGAACATCATGATTCTTCCTAGCACAAGCATGGTCACTCAATGGATGACCCTTGCGGAGCCTCTACTCACTGCAATGGGTATTCATGAGAGAGCCTTTTCGGGTCGTATCAATATGGATTTCATCACTCTTGTCTTCAATACGTGGAAGGAAGAGAAATCCAAATTCTATATCACTTTCCAGGGAGCCACACACAAACTGCGCGTCACTGAGGCCGCACTTGTAGCTATAGAAATATCATCTGGTACTCAGGCCTCACCCAATCACAAGCACGCCAAACAGGCCATCAAGCCATTTATTGACCTCACCAACGATCTACATTGGACTAATGATGGCTACCTTCTGAAAGCCATCACTGAGCCTTCCATCCACGCAGCTGCCCAGCTATTGAATAATTTCCTGATGGTTGGCAACCTCAGGAAAGACCGCATCACATCTCAAATCCTTCACAGGATAGTGGAGTCCCACACTAACTTGGCCAAAGCCCCTCTTGAACCATATAACTGGTTCAAGACTGTTTCTGGTGAGCTCAAGCGAGCTATTAAGGCCAATACAAAGCAGCAGTTCACCGCTGGCTCTTTATTGTCCCTCTTAGCCGCTTCTCACCTAGAAAATAGAATCCATGGCTTCCACCTGGATTCTGTGCTTTCGGTTTACGAAGAAGCACCGGCAAAATCATCTCATCAGGCCTCAAGTTCTCATAGTCGTCGTCGTCCACGCAGCAAGATCGTAATTCCTGACTCGCCTTCCGCGTCACGATGTCGCACTAGGCATACCTCGTCAGCTGCTCTTCCACCCCCTGCTGCTGTTCGCACTGAACTTCCCATCCCCCTAGCCTCTGATGCTTCCCTCGCCTCTGCTCCCATACAAGGACAGTCTGTGACCATTGGGCCTACCATTCCCATCACAACTGCCCAGGCCGCCTCACCCCCGCATACCGAAGCCACCTCACCCAACACATAGTTCTTTATGGATATGTTTGATGATTTCGACCCCCCTGGGGCCACCGAAAACTTTGAAATGCCCCTGAGCCCAGCGCCCTTTGAACCCCAATCCCCTGGAAGAGGATTCGGACATATCCATGAATTTACTGTTGGTGTCGAAGATGCCAGCCAGCAACCCCACACACAAGGTAGCCCAGCCACACTTCGGGTTGACACAGCTGTAAAATCACCAAAATAGTTCGATGCCACAATGCCTGAAGGGTTTGAAGAGGAGGATATTTTTGAAGAAGAAGAGATCGTGGCACCTATTCCACGCCAACCAAGGATAGTACCATTAGGTCTTCCTGTTGCTGCCGTTGCCACGACCATCGATTTTGGTGATGCTCTAGGGTGGGTTTCAAGCCTTGGGCAAGTGATCCAGTCTATGTTGGATAAGAAGAAGAAAATGGAGTAGAGAATCTCTGATCTAGGATTCGAAAACACTCTGATCAGCCAGAAAATTGTCCAGCTGGATCGAGAGTTGAAGATAGCCAAACAACATGAAGATAAGGCTGAAAGAGAAAAGAAGTTGGCCCAGCAACAAGCGGATCGCTTGAAGATTATATCAGCTCTCTGCAAAACGCCCTGACAACCGCACAGGATCAGGTAGATAAGGCAGTGCAAGATGCCAAGCAACAGGTGCAGTTGCTGAAGGGGCAATTATAGATGGCCGAACAAGATCGCACATGCTTCAAGGTAAATTGGATGCGACCACCCGTGATGCCTATCTGCAAACGCAAATACCCGATCATCCGGTCACATTGACGGAGATTGCGTATTTATTCAAAAAAGTAAAGACATACAAAGTGGTCCTTCATGGATTCCAAGGCCGCTTTGATAGGTTCAAAGGAGCAGCTTCAACCGAGTTGGCAAAGGCAAAAGAGACCATCACCGCCTACGAGAAAGCAGCCGCTCAAGTGTTGGAAGCCGGACCACAAATCCCCGTCCCGGTCATGCCGCAATTCTCCCCCTCATGCCAAGAAGCTGTACCAATGGATACAGGGATTGATTCGAGCATGGACTAGGGGGGAGCTCCAGATATAGTAGATCAACCGCCAACTATACCGGCAAGAAACATCCGCATGAGTCCTCGCGTGGTGGATGGGTTCTGAAATTTAAGACCTCCGAGATCGAGGCCGACAAAGAGTTGGACAAAATACTTGCATTGGGAGAGCAGCCGACATGGAGAATCACAGTTTTTGAGAAAACTCTAGAATCCATTAGGAGTTACGTCGCCAGGCCTCGCCAGTTGTGGGTAGATCCCTATTACGTGCCAATGCCGCGAAGAAATAAATGAAAAGATTTGGGGTTGGCTATGGACAAAATCACCATCCATACGCCCAATTGGCCAATCATCCATCAGCCTTACAGTTGGACCATTTCAGTGGACTTCCACCGTGCTTTACAAGCATATCAGAGAGAGTATGTCCACTTTCCAGATCCAACGGTGCGACAATCGACAATGTTCGCTAAAGATCTAACTCTGTTGGTGTAAGTGGCAACCAAATGGGACGATTGCATTCCTCCCCTGGCATTTAATCCAAATAAGCCGATGGCCTTAGAGCAAATCAAAGATCAGCTGCCGATTGCTCGTCTCTATTTTCGTGCAGCTATGATGGGAGGCTCTTGGGAATCCCGCTTCACCTCATGAACAACTTCCAAATGGATTGTCGGAGCCCACCGTTGTTTCCTGCCACACAATTTGGATTCAATACTGCACGCCTCGACTTTATGGAGAAGGTGCAGTATCATTTAATTAAGATTCGGTGCGAAGCCAATAAAAGTCCCCAATAATTGCATATTGCAGGTGTCGTGGGACCGCCACCAGTTTTGGTGGGAGATACTGTTGGAGGGTTTGCGGATCCCAAGGCAACCCTAACCCTAGCTAATAAGTGAGAGGGATTTGGCACCCTGCGTGTGTAAGTCCAACTTGATGATCACATAGTTATTTAATTGATTAGTTAAAAGTTAATAAAGGACTTTAGGCCTTTTTGCAGGACTTTTAATGTCGCAGGGCCTAAATGTCAAGTTAGTGAATAAAGTTGGCCAATAGGTCGAATTTCTTCCTCGTGTCCTTCGGGATCTACACGTAGGCAATGCATCCGAACACTCGTAGGTTCTTCATAGAAGGCTTAGAGCTTGTCCACACCTCATGGGATGTTTTGCCTGAGAGGGCCTTGGTCGAACATCTGTTCTAGACGTAAGCTACAGTGGAGACAACTTCGGCCTAGAATCTCTTGGGCAACGATGTTGTTGGAGGGTTTGCGGATTCCAAGGCAATCCTAACCATAGTTAATAAGTGAGAGGGATTTGGCAGCCTGCATGTGTAAGTCCAACCCAATGATCACATAGTTATTTGATTAATTAGAAAGACAATAAAAGGACTTTAGGCCTTTTTGTGGGACTTTTAATGTCGCAGGGCCTAAATGTCAAGCTAGTGAATAAAGTTGGGTTTCTCTCCAATTTTGATGGTTCCCACACTTTTTTAAATTTGAATAAAAAGAGAGGCAAGACTGGACCAATAGGATTCAGAGCCTTGGGTCCTCCTCTCTACTATAAAAAGGGACCAGTTCGAGTTGCTCCTGATGTTCATTTTCTCATTTCAATAAAAGCAGATTGGTTCTCTTTAGAAATGGATTGATGAATGTCCTTGCTCTTCCTCTCTTTTCCTCCATTTCTCATGTTTCCTTTGTATTTGCTAATTGTTGGGTTTGATCATTATTGAGATTGCTATTTCTTATGCTTTTTGTGAGAGAGAAAAGGAGAGAGAGAAGAGTAAGTTTCTATCATTGTTGTGGATTTAGGGTTAATGGATGTAGTGTTAATGCTTAGTGTTAATGGATGTTAGTGTTAGATCCTCCATTCATATTGAAATCTGAACTAAACTATCGCTCTCATGGGAATGAACCTACGCATGACAACTAACTCCATCTCTTTGATGCTAGATTGACTAGATCTTGGATTCAGGTTAGGCAAGGAAAGAAACCTACTATAGAACAATAGCAAGGGACAGTCGAATCAAGTGGCGAATGCAGCTACAGAAGCTCCATAGCCCATTCAAGAAGCAGATCATGATGCCTTCATGACTAGCCATCAAAGAGCATTCAGTGTCAGTTCTTGGTTCCTGGATTCCAGTGCCACTCAGTATATGACCAACCTTATTGGCTGTTTCGAGTCCTATACACCCTATAGTACCAACAAATACATTCACCTTGGCGATAATAGCACACAAGCTATTAAAGGTGAAGGTACTGTGAGATTAAGCTTTGCAAATGATCAATCTAAGCTATTTTCTAAAGTCTTATATATAACCAATTTATCTATGAATCTGCTCTCTATAAGCAGAATCACATATCTAGGACATAAAGTAGAATTCGAATGTGATCAATGCAAGGTAGTTGATAGGACAGACAAGATCCTAGCACTCGGAAAGAGACATGGATACTTGTATAGATAAAGTCATTGCATTTCTGCCTCTAGTCAGACACTCAGTACTTCTATTCAAGCAAATAAAAGTTTACTTTGGCATTATAAACTTGGTCACTTGAATCATGCTATTGTACAACAAATGCCTAACCATTCTATTGTTCTTGATCTAGAATATCCTAGTAATAAATTCGAGTTACCTGTCTGTCAAGACTGTTTAGTTGGTAAAGACTAGGAAACCATTTAGATCAAGCCATCAACATACTGCTAGAGGATTGTTAGATGTTGTGCATTCAGACATTTGTGGCCTGATGAAGAATCCTTCTCTGAAGGATGCAAAGTATTTTATAACTTTTTTTGATGAATTCTCCAAAAGGATTATGGTGTATTTTATCAAGAAGAAATCAGAAGCTTTTAATTTCTTCAGAATCTTCAAGGAGCGTGTAGAAAAAGAGACTGAAATAATGATCAAGGCCCTAAGGTCAGACAATGGTGGAGAGTACATCTCTACTAAATTTAAGGAGTACTACCAGAGCCAAGGCATTGAGCAGCAATTCATCACTCCTTACAGTCCTCAATCAAATGGCTTAGCCGAGAGGAAGAACCATACTCTGGTTGAATTAATGTATGCTGGCGCATGCATCGCTGCCCAAGAGCTTCTAGGCCGAAGCTGTCTCCACTGTAGCTTATGTCCAGAACATATGTTCAACCAAGGCCCTCTCAGACAAAACATCCCATGAGGTGTGGACAAGCTCTAAGCCTTCTGTGAAGAACCTACGAGTGTTCGGATGCATTGCCTACGCGCAGATCCCGAAGGACACGAGGAAGAAATTCGACTTCCAAGGTCTCAAGACTATCCTGATTGGATACACTCCATCTGATAACACATACAAGCTATATGATCCCAATACCCAGCAAATGTTGTACAACCGGGATACAGTCTTTATCGAGGATCAGTTCGTCGACATCAAAGACAAAGATATTGTGTGAAGAATTGCCAAAAATTGGCAAATCTAGCTTGATCAAAATCCATGTAGAATAGTGTAAATTGTGTACACAAGTGGGCCCCACACATGTGAGGCCATGATGCCACGTGGGAAACCCATCCTAATGTAGACTAGGTCAAGTCCATAGGTTTGGTCATGTCATTTTGGTAGTGATTCCTAGTTTATAGGACCTAAATCCTAGATTTAAGGTGAAAATTTGACCAACTAGCTATCTACCAAGCATGACTCTAGGAAATAGACTAAGGTTTCATTTTAGGTCAAGGAGAGTGATTTAGCTTCCTTATTACATGCTGGAAATCTGCCTAACTTCAAGAAGGAAGTCGAATTTGCTATGTATTCCCTCTCTCCATAGTGAGAAGATAGAAATTTTTTGGAGCTCATTGGCAATCTCAAGCTAGTTCACTATGTACATTGAGTTTTTGTGATCCAAATGAAACCAAATCAATTTCTACTTGTTTCTCAGGTTGAAGGCCGTACTACAGCCTGTAGTACACACGTGTGGGCTCGGATTTCAATGTTTATCAATGCTTTTGATTGTTAATGCTTGTTGTTTGTCAAATTGCCAATCTAGATCAACTTTTTTGTGTCTAGTTTTTTTATAGATTGTTAAGCAAGCATCCAATCACTCTTGTGGATCTTTTGTAGATCCATTTATGGTCCTAAAGTACAGTACTTTCACATGGTATCAGAGCCAAGTACAAGAGCTTAAGCCATTGATCTAATGCAAATCCATTTTTAGCAAGTTTTGGTGCTAAAAACTAGTATTGAGAGGGCAAGCTAGAATCTTGATTTTGGTGAGGAGATTTGATCCCAAACTTGGTAGGGGTCCAAATCCATACTTTCCACATGTGTGGGCACCTCTGAACCTGAATTTAATGCATGGTATTCATTTGATCCAAAAAAATTCAATTTGTGAGCTATTGGTGTAATTTTTGGTGGAGATCCTAGGATAATCTACCAAGATCATTTGCCATTGATTAGATTTGAATTTGTTTCATGGAATCTAATTAATCTAGGCTGAGTTTAAGTCCTATTAAGGTTAAAAACAGGTCTTGAAAGTACACCAAGAAGGAAGAAAGAGATTGTCATTTTTTTTTTGGTCCAAAAATAGCCAAATTTGGCAAGATTTGATTGTAAGTAGATTTCACATCATCTTATCTTCATTCCAACTTTGTGAGGGAGTGCTAGAACTGAGATTATTATAAGTCCATTTGTTGGATTAGAAATCTAATTTGAGTGAAAAACTACAAGAGAGAGACCTTAGTGAGTTTCTAGAGACAATCAAATCCATTTCTTGGCAAGATTTGTTTGAAAGTAGTTTTCACTTCATCTTATCTTCATTCCAGCTTTGTGAGGGAGTGACAGAACTGTGATTATAAGTCCATTTGTTGGATTAGAAATCAAATTTGAGTGAAACACTGCAAGTGTGAGACCTTTGTGAGTTTCAAGTCAATCAAATCTATTTCTTGTTTGTAGAAGTCACTAGTAAGATGGGATCTGCTGGAGCATACCTTCTAGAAGCTAGTGAGAGGTTGAATTCTACAAATTATGCTATTTGGAAGGTTAGAATGGAGTCACTCTTAGTGCTCCAAGACCTTTATGAGTTCTTGATTGAAGATGAAGATGAACCTCTAGGTGCACAGGAGTTAGCTAGATACAAGAAGAGATCTAGGCTTGCACTTCATTGTGTGAAGATGAATGTGAGCAATGATTTGTTGAGAGAAGTATCAGCTTGTACTAATGCTAAAGAGGCTTGGGAGTCTTTAAAATCAATCTATGAGTCTAGCAACACTTCTAGAGTTCTTATGCTTAGAAATCAAATTTTGCAAAGCATGAGAAGAAGTGAGGAGAGTGCACAAGATTATGTACTCAGAATCAAGTCTCTAAATAGGGAGTTGGCTTCCATTGGAGAGAATATTCATGATGGAGAGCTTGTACAAATTGTCCTTAATGGTCTAGGAGATGACTTTGCAAATTTGGTCCAAAGTTTTGCCATCCAAGACACTTTGCCAACTATAGAAAAACTTCACAGTGTATTAGTGGTTGAAGAGTGTAGGATGCTCCATGCAAAATCTAGGATGAGTTCCTTGTCTTTGCAGGATGGTGATGAGAAAGCCAATTTCTCATTCAAGGTCAAAAAGAAGACCAATGGAAAGAAGAAGCATCCAAAGGAGGCCAAAGAAGAGGACGATGCATCAAGCTCAAAGGACAAGTCAAAGCAAAAATGCTTCTTTTGTGGAAAGAAGGGGAATTATGCATCTAACTGCTACAAGAGGCTAAGAGCACAAGTGGAGGAGGACAAACAAGGAAACCTTACAAAGGAGGAGGAGGAGGATGAAGTAGATGTATTCTTGATGGCATCTTCATCCTCACCAACAAGCAGTAGCAATTCAAGAGACAATTGGTGGATTGACAGTGGGGCTAGCTCCCACGTGTCTTGTGAAAAGGACTTTTTCTCAACCTTACACTCATTCAATGATGCTAAAAAGTTTGTCTTTACTGCAAATGATGAAGAGTGTAGGATAGATGGTGTTGGCACCATCTCTTTGTGTCTAGAATCCTCAAAATGCATGGATCTAGAAAATGTCCTTTATGTACCATCAATCACCAAGAATATGCTTAGTGTTGGTCTACTCTTAGAAAGTGGTTTGGATGTCCACTTTAAGCATGGTGTTTGCTTCATCTTGAAGAATGATGTTTGCATTGCAAAGGGATTTAAACATGGAAGATTGTTTAAGTTGGAAGCTAGTGTTGCTTTTAAAAGAATGAGTTTGGCAAAGGAGGAGATCACTCAAGAGGAGATCTTGGCAAAGTGTGATCTTGCTTGCATTGAGGAGGAGCATCAAAAGGAGGAAGATCTTGAGGATCAGCCTCAAAGCATGAGAGTTCCAAGGGAGTCCTCAATGACAATGTCCGAGTCATCAAATTGCATGCAAATTGTCCATTCAAGTGTGCATCTTGCAAGGGTGGTGAGCATTGGAGAGTCTACTATCTTTTAATACTTTTTGGAAAGTATTAGTAGACATGAGGTGACTTGTTTCTTACCTTTAAGATTCATGGTGTTTATTACTTTGTATGACAAGACAATGAAATGGGATGCTTTGAAATCTACATTTGTTGTTGATAAAGCAATTTCATTGGATAACTACTTTTGTAATAGTTTGAATAGTGTCATAAAAGATGAAACATCATTTGTATTGGAAATCTTTGGGTCCACATGCTTTGAGCATGATCATTCCAATGTAAGGACCAAAGATTATCCTATTTCAATGATAGGAATAATGGTAGTGTTTTGCTCTTCAAGTAGAGATTGTAGAATCTACTTGTTTTCAGCCAAAGAATTTGTCAATGGTGGAAATGTGATCTTTCAAGAGTGGAAGATTTGTAAACTTGAAGAAGCACCTTTGGATCAACACCTTATTCAATTCATTGATGGTTTGGAGTCAAGTCAAGTGGAGGAGCAAGCTCAAGACCCGAGGACTCCAAGAAGAACCTTCAGTATCAAGACGGAGCCATCTAGGCTCAATCATATGGATCAAGCAAGACAAGTTGTCTTTGGCAACATTATTTATGCACTTAATATTTTAATTGATGTATCTTCAAGTGCACAAAATGCCTTGGAATCCATGGCTTGGCATGATGTCTAGTTTTGAAGTGTGCTACATGTATATAGACACATTTATGGAACATCTTGTAAGGGATCCTCTAAGAGGTGTTGAAAGATCCTTCATGGACATCATTCTCTATTGGAGTCTCAAAAGTTCCTTCTTTGCATGGACGTTGCCGCATTTGCTTAAGTATAAATAGTTGTTCATATTTCCATATTAAATAATCAGATCAAGTATTGAATAGTTAGCGCTCTCTCTAGTCTACGAGCTTGAACACTCTTGAGCATTCTAATTCAATTCTTTTAGAGTTGATTAGAGATTGCTATTGTGCTTATTGTTTATCAGCATTGCGCTTAATTCAGACTTATGTTTAGTCGTCTAGAAATAGATTTTAGAAGAAAATTCATGAATCTACATGTGATTTGAAGAGCACCCCTTGTACTTGAGCAAACCAAAGTCTGAATAATAGACAATTATAATTTCTATAAGCAAATGACTTAGTTGTCATTTAGTCATACTTGATGGATATAAATCTACACAACAATACTCAATTGAAAATAGTCATACAATTTAGAATGCATTTAGGAATTCATTTAGTTGAAAATGAATTTTTATAGAAATCAATATTCAACCTCTCACCATTGAGGTCATTGTGAAGTTATATATATAAATTCTCAACCTTGACCTCTAGCAAAACATCTTGAAATTTATAGCTTTTTTCTTTCCTTTATTATTATGTTCAATTTTGAAAGTGGCCACTAAATTTTCTATATTTCAAATATTGAATGTCCTTTTAGACCATTTTATTGGAAAAAAAACCATGAAATTGATGAATCTTTGTCAACTTCTATTGTGAGTGGACACAAATTCAAATGATATACGGAAGAGCAAAGAAAACTAAGAAGAGAAAGAGGAGGGGGGAGAGGCAAAGAGTCATGACAAAATGCTTGCCAACTTTCTCTTAAACATGCAACTTATTTTAACTATATTTTACAAAGAAGCTGATTGTTGTTAACCGCAAGGTTGACATTTTAGATGATCTACAATCTATCAAGAAGGAAGCATTGTTTTCTAGAATGTTTCAACCATTCCTTATGTGATTTTAAAATGTCCAAAAATTGACTACAAATCTCTAAAAAATCTAGGTTTGAGAACCATGTCATGGTTTTGTGCACATCTATCAACATTATTGGACCATATGGATGTTGAACTTGTGTGAGTCAAAATAGTATCTATACAAAAAAAAAAATTGGTGCTCAAGCCTCCTCTAATGTTCAAATGTTATGCAATTTGTTGCCAACAACCAAATCGATAAAACAGTTGGAAGCAAGGTGGCTTGACCATGTAATAGAGTAAATGAAATAATGCAACACATGTAGCTCTATTGTCACTATCAAGAATTGAAATCAATACTAGTGTAACCCTTTTTGGTGCAAATTTATTTGTTTTCATGGATAAAGATGCCACAAAGTGCTAGGATAACATTTCAGATGCTCTCTTAATTATGCTTTAGAAAGCAAGCAATAAAAAAAACTAACGAACAACTTTTCCTTCATCTCATACCTTGATTAGTCAAGCTATTGATTAATATAGTCTATATCGATCATTATTGACATACACTAGCAGTTCTCGTTGAACTCATTTGGTAACAATTATTGGTCCAACACTATGTTAATATTCTATGAAGGTGTAGATATATGTGGTAAAAAAAACACAACCATATTTCCTATTTGTTATAGTAGAAAAAGTATTCCTAGGTGAATCTAGTATACATCTAGGTGATTAATGGCTACCCCTTGCATTTGTGTTGGCCTTTTGTTTTTTTAGGTCAATTGAAGTCACCAAATCTATAATGGCGAGTCAAATGTTGTCACAATTTATGGTTGTTTAGCTATGTGTACAATCTACTTGAAGAACTTTTTCATCATATATGCTCACCTTCCAAGTGCATGATTACATACGTGTCTTAAGCTTTTCGTTTTTGATTGTTACTTTCGATTGCTACAAACAATACATCAATTGCGGTTCATGGCTAGTATCTAAGTGTGGTGCAAGTGAAATGTGATTGTTTTCTGAGGAGGTTGAATTCCATTACAAATATGTATGTACCTAATCATCATATGGTTTTATTGTTAATTTATTGCTTTCATGCTAAAATTCCGTGTAACTTTTTTAGTTTTTTTCAATATACACTTCAGCCTTTTTCCACTTAGGGCCATGAATGCCACTCAACTTCTTGGGATTCAAACTCTAGACCTTACAAGTGACAAGCAATGTTCTTATTCACCAAGATAGCATCATTATGCTTGGTTTAGCTTTTGTGCCAAC
Source organism: Diphasiastrum complanatum (assembly GCA_029204225.1). Taxonomy (NCBI): domain Eukaryota; kingdom Viridiplantae; phylum Streptophyta; class Lycopodiopsida; order Lycopodiales; family Lycopodiaceae; genus Diphasiastrum; species Diphasiastrum complanatum. Next base: position 364,170 of record CM055106.1, on the reverse strand, counting down.
ACTTCAAACTTGAAAGGGATAGAACTTGAGTCTTAAATCTTTTCTCTCTCTTTTCTTGGCAAGCCAAAAAATACAAGCATAAGTAATGAGAGTGTCTAGTACTTAGTCCTTAAAGTGAATTGCAAGAATATAAAAGTGAATTGACGTATTCAGTACTTAGTAGTGCTTTAAAAAATTTAAAAATCCAAATCTAACAATATAAAACTTGAATTGTAATACTTTGGTTCAGTGTTCAAAAAAGATGTCATAATATGAAAATGGAACGAGCATTTTTTTTCTCAAACATGGATCTTAAAAAGAAATTGAAGGATGTTGACTTTCAATTTTTGACAACCATTTTCTTGTGTAGGAGTTTTCTATGTTTGGTAGAGTAATTAAGAGGAAATGTTCTAAAATTCTATAGCAAATAGGACTCATCAAGCTCATTATATTCATTCAAGCAACTTTGAAAATTCTAGCTATCATGAAACATTCACTTTTTTAGAGTCCAAATTTTGTCCAATAATGAGATGGGAAGGCTAAAGTTACATCTAGAAAGTGCAAGAGAAATATGTAACCTTGTAGCACACTTTATGTTGAACCCTAACTACAACAATCTCTTCTCAATAAAAAAAAAAAGAAAAAAAGTTTCATACTATTTCAAATTTAAAAAATGTCTTTGTCCCTATTTCCCTTGTTATTATCTTCTCATTTAGTTTTATTTTTTTTGCATATGACACACATATTTCATGATTCCATCAGCCATTTCAAAGTTGGAGAAAATAAATTTAGGCTACTTAGTTAATAATGTGAATTGTGGCACTTGACTTGCTTTGTTTTGTTGTACATCAAAATGCTAGAATGAACTGTGATGCAAGTGTATGAAGAGCAATCAAGGATTGTGTTAATTTGACCATCTTGTCTGTTGATGGTACTCTATTTAATTAGTTCTATTTGGAATCGCAAACAAAGTCATTTAGCTAAAGTGCATGGTTGGGCATCAATACTTTATTCAATAAGTGCTAATTGGAAATGCAAACTAAAGATATTCAAGTAACCATAAGGTGGGGCATCAATACTCTCTTCTTTAATTGCTAATTGAAAACGCAAACAAAAGTTGTTTAGCTTACCATACGTGAGGCAACAAAATGACTCGCATAGTGCTTGTTTGTACTATTTGAGTTTTGACAAGCATGGCACCCTAATGTCTTTCACTTTACTTGCTAATATCATAAGCACATTAGTACTTATAATCAATGGCAAAGTTCTATATTGGACAATCAAATTTTGACAGCCTCTAGGGTGAGTGATTTCAGGTTGTGTGTTCGACTAGTCCTTTAATATTGAGGTATGCCATTTGTTGGGGGGGGGTGGGGGGGGGGGGGGGGGGGAGTTACCCTACCTTTCATACATAATTTGACTTGTTGCCATGTGGCACATGAGGTAGCAAAGGCCATTGCCATAGAAACAAGTGAATGCGGTTTCAACTTAAGCAAAACATTGTACCAATCTGATGGCTTGATCCAAACGAGCCAACAAGTTGCAAAACTCCACTTAAACACTAACCAGCCTAGTTTGAATGAGGTTGCCATCTCACTTGGCAAGGCTAAGAAATTAGCGACTGCAAGATAGAGGCCAATCAATCACAAGTATCGTTAGTTTGAAACCCTCTTAAAATGTTGATTTTCATATTTGTGGCAAGTGTGATTGCCTTGTCTTTCCTCTTACCATCCATTTTTGTGCCTTGACAAGTGAGATAATGGGCAAACTACAACTCCTCTTTCATATTGGCCTCATAAGTGTGTATGGTTTTAATGGGCCCATTTGACTTCTTGCAACTTTAATTGTTCCATTTTTCTTGAATTGTACCTATCAACTCAACTCAACATGTTGGGTCATGTCTACATTTTCATGAAACCAGGTTAAGGGTGGTTTCAAATGGAGTGGGGGGTAAGTCCAAAAGGCCCAAATACTCTATTTTGATTTGTGGAGCCACTCTAAGAGGCCTTCCTCCCATTTCACAAGGGGTGAGAGTTTTCCCTCAATGGCAACCTAGGTTGGCATTGAAAGGTGACTCAAGATATCAAGGGAGTAGGCCTCTTGGTGTATGGGGGGTACGTGGTGGAACTTTTCTCTCTCCTCCAATAAAAAACATAAATGTCTTATCTAATTTGAATTTGAGCATCAAATGCCTTGCCCTCCAAATGAAAGGGGCATTCACATGGAAGGACGTGGAAGGACCTATCAAATTGAGTGCAAATTGAAATGGCCTTGGGCTCTTCCATGTGAAACTATCCTTAAGTTGCCCCTATGTTTCAAAGGGCCCATGCCACCTCATGTGTGTCACTTGGTGGCAACACAAGATCATTCTCGAAAAAAAGAAATGACCGTTTTTTACCCTTTTGAATAAAGGATTTGATGGGCACTTGAGTTAGAACCACCCTTAATGAACTTTTGAGAATTCAATCATAATAAAACTAGATTAAGATGGACTAATAGCCCAAGTAATTTGCTTCCATTTATTAACTTTATGCATACAATAACTAGGAGCACTATGTTTTTAATTTTGACTAAGATTGGCGTAGGGCCCACCCATCTAACCCGAATCCAAATGTGGAGTATTCTTATGAGATGCAATCATTAGTACATATACCTCTCCATCTTTGGTTGAGAGTGCCTACACCCTTAGTTGTGATGCAAAATATGTTTAAAGAGGCTGAAAATTTTTTCTTACTGTAAGTTTAATTACAACTTGTACCTTGTATATATTTTTTAATCTATGGTTAGATTTTCGAGAGAAATATGCTCCTCCCAATATTTATTGGCAAAATCCAATATTTGAAACAATATAGTCGACAAGAGTCTTGAGTTGTGGGATTTTAAAGGCAATGATTTTGAAAAATGGACAACCCTTCACCACGATAGGATTTGATAACCGATCATTGACAAGGGTTTTAGGGCAGTGATGTTTTAATATTCTTATGTATCCTAACCTATAAAATCCAGTAGCCAATCTGCCTATCAATTTTGTAGTAGGAAAAAATTAATTACCTGAAAAGGATTTAATTTTCCCTAGCAAGTTTTCATCGAAAATCAATGAAGTTGACAATATAGGGGAGTTTCCTAGGCATAAGTGGTGCATGAAAATTGAAGGAAATTTTTTTACTATTTTACTAAAGGTTAAGAAATCCATGTTTGCTATTTATAGTAAGATCATTTTACAATTACATGAGATACTTTTGTCATTTTTTCTTTATAGTAAGCACACCTTACACATTTGTGAGATTCATTTAATGGTGTGTATTTTTAGATAAGCATAATTGTGCCATTTAAGCGTTCCAAGAAATACATTAAAAATTAAAAAATGTCGATTTTCGAGCTTTGCTTTTTCGGAACCAAAAAACCCACCATGTTAATAGATGAAGAAAATTTGGAGGAGTAAAAGCAACAATGAAGAAAAAGTGAGAGCACTTTTTGGAATCTTATATTGATAACATTTAGGAAATAAAGGTTTAGGGCTTTATAATAGACCGTACTCCACACAATCACCAAACTATGAAGTATAGATTGAGGGACAGAAAATGGGATGCAGTACAAGGACCCGGACTCGCAGCTTGAGAGAGAAGCTGCATGCCACCGGCAGAATGGATGCAGGCTTTATGAATTGGCGTCTGCCACCGGTGGCAGCGTTGGTATCGTGAAAAGTAAGCAGCCCTTGCTGGTGGCCTTGGGATGCATGCGTACGAAGGCATGCCAGGGCCTGATGGTTGTCAGCTACTCGCCACTCACCACCCAGTCACACAAATACACACACACACACACACACACACACATATATATATATTATAGTTGCATAGGTACTTTGCATCAACTTCCTATTCACAAATTCTCTATGGAAAGTTTTGAGACTTCTTATAATTGGATGGTTAAATTTGAAATCAATTGATTGGTTAATGGCTTGTCGGTGCTACATGAGCACCGAGAGTGGAACCCGCCTTGGTGAGCTAGCTCATAAAGTGAATTTCAGGCCAAATGTAACAAGCATGGTAGGGCAAGCTTGTATCTCGGGTTCACCCGACAAAACCCAAGTGCGTATCATGATATTCTCATACAAACCAAATATCAATGTCGACATTTGTATATGATCATTTATTAATTGATATAAATAGGGTTGATATATTTGCGACGACTACAGGCTTTCTCTGTACCATGGCAGGGAGAGCATATGCGGCTGAGAACACATCATAATTTCTTTTCAAGGAGAAGCAAGGATTGCACTCCTCGATATGGTGCAAGGAGTTCATGCGGTGCACTCCCTAACGAGAGCCTTGTTGACCCTAGCATCACAAAAACATATGTCATTTGGTTTGGTTCTCTTATGCCCAAGAAGATATCAAAAGACCAACTATGATACTAGTCCAACAATGTCAATAAGCTTTTTTAAAGAGGATTATAAGCTTCAGATCCTTCTACACGTTTTACTTTTATCATGTACTTTGTAAAAAATCTATAATCTATGGTTAGCAATGTCAATAACCTTCTTATTACCCTTAAAAAAAGATATAAAATTGGAAAACAAATCAAATCCAAACTACTACAATATCAATCAAGCCAATTTCACTGATTCCACCAACGGAGCCCAACTCGCCCCAACAACAAGAGAATATGTTTATAACCTCCTACTAATGACAACAAAATTTGGAGCTATAATCTCCTTGGTAACCTAGCTCCAATTACAAGGGAAAAATTTTCACACTGCTTTATGAATATGGGAAGGCCCTCGTCTGAGGGTCTGCTCTGTTGTGAGGAGCCCAATGGCAATGTCTCACAATAGGGAAGGCCCGAGGGTTGGGACCTTCCCCGACGTAAAGCGTTAGTGGAAAATTGATGAAATTTGTTTATTAATATTAGTAAAGTTTGAATTATAGACACTTTGTATTTATAGTAAGTGTGCCCGTACAAATGCATAAGATGTTTTTTTTATCACTTTTTTATTTATACTAAGCATAATATCTTACACATTTCTATTTTTGAACAAGCATGATCATGCCAATTGAGCATTCTTGGAAATACACTAAAGAATTTCCACTAATGCTTTACATATATGGTGGAACCAGCCTTAACAAACCAATTCCACCTCAAGCTTGTGAGGTTTGACACAAAACTAGCAAACTAAAAGCCGTTAAAGAACATACTAGCAACATCATTTTTGTTGTAACTTTGAGCAAATAAACATGTTGGGGACAATGTAATTGTGTTGGTGATGACATCAGCAAAGAGCATGTATAATAAATGTCTTGGTGTAGTGATGATGTTTCTACCACTCATTTGACAACATTGAGGGATGTGAAATAATTGTGTATGGAGACCTATTTCACAATAAAGAAAAATGAATACTAGTACTACCATAATGGAGTCTAGAGTGTGTGTTCTCTTTTGGGGATAGGAAGATAAATTAAAGGGTTTTGTTAAGGGTCAATGCCAGCACAGTTAAGGATGGACAAGGAAAAAAGAATGCATAAGTGCTCATTGATGGGTTTCATTTATTCATGTAATCCTTCTACTAAATTATGTTGTTATTTGTGTTCCTTTCATGAAGAGAGTGAGTTGGTGTGTTGATAAGGATTTACTTGCTCTCCTTGAGTTGAAAGTTCTACTCCAATTCATTGCACAAATGAGTATAGCTGAAAGGAAAAACAAGAGTTAAGGTTACATTGTCGATATTCATTACTTGAAAGGGATTATGCCACCTTACCTAACAAAATCCAAGCACACTTTATATGAGTCATTCGTTGACACAACTTCCATGTAGGAAGGTGTCTCCAACTTGGACAACCCTTGGTGGCTGCAAATCTAGAAGGTGCATGCATATTTGGAAAGCGTATGCAAATCTGCCCCATGCTTAAAAAACAGAATAATGTCACTTCAGAAAATAGCTTCTTAACAAATTCTTATGAGACCAAAGGGCCTCACCCCCCTCTCAATTTCAATCAATTGGTGGTTACAAAAATGCACAAGAAGTGAAGTTTCACCAACCAACCAGCTAATTATAAATTCAATGTGTAGATCTTAAAACTAGTAGGAAAACGAAAAGTTAGAAAATCAGTGTGAAATGTGAGGAGTAAACTTATGTGCTCAGTGATATTATATGTTTATGTTAGACAAAAGATTGTAAAACTTATCATAGCTTTATAGGAATAAAGTTCTACTAACGTAATGGATTTTTGGTGACTATTCTGCCCATTTCTGAACATATTAAAAAGCAGAATAGTCACCTGTTTTTTTAAAAAAAAAATTAGTGCAGATTTTGCCTGCGTCTGCCATGTGGCAGCATCGGATTGGTCTCAAATTTTTCTAGTGCTAATTCTGCTTGTGCCTGCCACATGGTAGCAAAGGGTTGGTTTAAAAAGGGTCCAAAAATCCATTACGCAATGGAAGGGGCCGGGCAGAGGCCATTTTGCCCGGTAAGGATTTCCAGAATTTTTTTAGGCGAGGCCCGCCATTCTGCCCGGTTCGGATTTCCAGAAAATTTTAGGCTCGGGGCCTCGCCTAAATTTTTTTTGGAAATCCTTACCGGGCAGAATGGCCTCTGCCCGGCTCCTTCCATAATACAAAAAGAGCTTGAGAAAGCACAACCCCCGATTTTTTGTTATTGTGTTTTACATGTTTAATTAAAGTGTAATTGTAGGTATTTATAAGGCTGCCGTTACAAGCAATAATCTTGATTATGTAGAACATGCATCAGTCTACTAAGATCTCATCTAGACTAGGTTACACAGCCCCAATTACAAAGTGATGATGTTTGATTCATAGGTGCCAATCTACATAATATCTCTTGAGAGGTATTTAAATAGCTGATCAGAAAGAAGTAAGATATTCATCAGGTAGAAATGGCCAAGATTCTGTAATGCCAGCTGCATTGAATCTTCAGATGCAAGTATCAACTGATGATTAATGAAGCCACCACTGGGAAAGTTAAGGCTACTATTAAGAAGACTGAAGACGGTCAGGTTGCCGGACATGTGGGCATTTTCCATTGGCAGACAACCAGAACAGAACAGTTAGACCTGTCTTTTTATTCTTAGAGCAATAATGATTTGTTGTTTGATGTGTGGACTGACAAAACGCTACACTAGTCAAATTAGTGTCTGTACAAGGATGCCCACAAAACCTTAAACCATGCAAAGCATTGCAAAGGTGACTAGACTTACAAAGTGCTAGATATAGCCCACTCTCAACTTTCATGCTGGCCTCTAACCACCAAGAATGTGATGATTATACCCCTCACATGATCATCTCGAAGAGTACTGAGTGCTATCAATTTAATATCTTGAGGAACATAATGCACATGTTTTTGAGGTATAAATGCGAAAACAGATTTGTGTGAGTAATTGTTCATTTTGGAAGTTTACATTGACAATTATCCTTTTTTTCTACAATGATGATAGATATGCTTCAATATGAACAATATTTATAGGCAAAGCCCAAGTAAAGCACAAGGCTCCTAGGTATCCCTTTTGTGCAGCACCCGGGATCGATTGGAGCAACATCTTCAAAAATTCCACAACCTTTCTTATCAAATTCGGAACCAACTCGGCTGCTGCGAGGGATGACAAGCATCTGCTGGGAAGATTAAACAACTGAAGTGGGTTTGGATGATCGTAATACAATTTCACATACTGCAACCTCATATTGGCACTAGAAACAAGTGCTATTTAGTTTCAGCTATAGTAGGCTGAGAAAATTTTGTGATATCTATGAATCTGATAACAAAGTTTGTTTGCTTATAGCACCTGCGTCTTGCTATCTTCACAGCAACCCATCACTCAGTTTTATGCTGTAAACCATTGCGTATGCTTGTAGCTACTTGCTACACGCTATCGTTTGAATTCTAGTTACAATTATACTATCCACTTAGCACTACAAAAACAAAAGATTAAGGTCCAATTTCATCTAGCTGCGTAATAAAATGTATTGCATTCGACTATGCGGCTTTGAAGTTTGTGTACTATGTTATTTCATAAGGCACCATCCTGATTGAGATATGCAGGCAATATTGCTAGGATAGATCATACATCCGATCCCATCACTACATCTGTGAATGCTTTCTTTCTGGCATGCCACAAATGAGCCCAATGAAATTTTGTTATCGGCCCAATAAAAATAGTCAATATACTCACTTTTTTCTAGTTTCAAGGACCAATTTTCAATCAAAAACCACAATTGATCTTATTCATGAAAGCAGCTCGATTCCTTGTGTTATAGATTAGATTGTGTGTAAGACTCAAATTCTTATGGAAAAGTTTGCTCAAGAATGAGACAAGCATTCAAACACAATAGTCAGGTAATGAGTTTGCAACGAAAAAACGTTTATATCAGATCTGCACAAGAGCCAATCGAGCCTGAGAAATTATCTATACAAAATCAAGAAGAAGAAACTGCTCGCAACTAAACTTCGGAAAATTGGACAAGCACTCACACCTAGGGACTCATAGGCTATGGACCATAGACGTACAGACATTGTTGCAGTGTAAAGTAATTATCACTTTTATCGAGGATTTTTCTCGATGGCAGTACGAGATTGCAATATATTTGAAGATCTACTTAGGTTGAGCTCAGTAATCTTTTTCTTGAAACTAGCAGTTCGTCCTTGAAATATTTGAAGCCTAGTGAACAAAGTTGGATCGGAACCATCATCCATGAGATTCGGGTTGAGGAGAGGCCCTCCGGATTTGTGAGCACGGTACAATCTACTGATCTAACAGCCAAAAAGGATAGTACCCTGCAGATCTTCGAGCTGCTAAAGGTTGATTTGACTGTTCGATGTACTTGCCACAGTAGTAGATTTGAAAGCGCCGCTACGGGATAGCCTCACTTCCTGATTAATGTAGCTCCATTCCAATAGCGTATCCCAAAGATTTGGATATCTTAGCTAATCTATATATGATAATACCTATACTAGATCTGCAACTCCAACACTCCCCTTTATACATTATGAACTAAGTTTGCTACGCAACACCTAGCAAATCCGCATATTGTATGTGTGATGAGGTGTCATGAATTGCCATGCCGAGTACTTGAGTCTTGGATCCCAACCGGAGCCTCCTAGCAAGCCTCAATCAGTCACGCATGGATTAGTGGGTAAGTCACGTAGTGGTGCTCGCTAATATAATACGATACTCATTTTCAGGAGATATTAGATGATATAAGTACGAGATGAACATCTCCTCCAGGATCAATTATATGCCATTAGAGACGCAAATTATGATTATGCTCAATAATTAGTTTGACACTTCTGATGGCCGATTGATTGCTGGTTGCTCTCAAGGAAGTTCATCCAGAGTCCAGACAATAGCTCGTTTGGAACCACGGACCCTGGAACTCTCCTGAAATTTACCAAACCTTTGCCATAGCAACAAATGGATTTCCATGGCAGTAAGGGTGAACAGACTATCATGCTCGGTTTCCATTGAGATCCTTTAACCGTTAACGTGTGGAAATAGTCATGCTAAAACTCATATCTGGTGTCGTATATATGTGGATGCTCACGTACATTCTCCTTCGATGTTTTTCCACTTTCTTTGTCCATTACTGAGGAAATTGAGTTTGTGGCTATGGATTAGTCAAATTTGCAGCATGGTTAAGATGCTAGCTTTGCTTACTAATAAATATAAAAAAGACATGCTTTGTCGAATTATATCCGCCTGCTGATTGCAATCGGTTTTGCTGATTTTGCAAATACATCACGCAGTTGCTTGTAGAGAAGAGAGATAACTTGTCATATCAACTAATATTCAAGCCATTTCAAGACTTGGAAAAGTAATAGGATCAGCAAACTGCTGAATAATTTGACTTTGATTGATCATCTTCATTTATGATCTTGTTTGAAACAGTCACACAACTCTCTCTCTCTCTCTCTCTCTCTCTCTCTCTCTCTCTCTCTCTCTCTCTCTCTCTCTCTCTCTCTCTCTCTCTCTCTCTCTCTCTCTCTCTCTCTCTCTCATGTCTTCATTGTGCCTGTTGTTTTATTCTAAACGATGACATTCCAGAAAAAAATAGAAACGAGAAGAGCAAGCAGCAGATCAACACATTCTATCACTGCTTTAGCAGTTACCACATTATGGCTCAAAACCTTCTTTTGTATAAAGATTGACTCAATCAAATAAAGGAGTACAGGTAGTAAAAGAGATGTTGGCTAGAGTAACAATGAATATGCTAAGCCATGCACCAGAATAATGTACAAGAGGAAAGCAAGTGCTCACCTGCTAGCTCATCACCTGCATCGGAAGTGCAGACATTTTATTTTGAATGTGTTAAAATTAGCTATGAAAATTCTCAGTTGGCACAAAATAGTTGCTAACTCTGATACTGTTGCCGTCTTAGAGCCATGGATCGTCCCTCCCCACTGGCAGTAAGATTTGAGCTTTGGCTTAAGTTCTCAGGAAGAAAACCCACCATGCATGCAATGAGAGCAGTTGAAAGAAACAAAGGTCTCTCTATGCCACAGTAGTGGCTTGCTGCTTATTTAATGTTCACGGTGCAAAGTAATGGATTTCATTATCTGCTGCTGGCAGGATTGTCAGTACCGTGAGATGGATCTTCCTGCTGGTGACGACCTACATGTTGTTGCTGTTGTTGTTGTTGTTGCTGCTGCTGCTGATAGGCATTCAGAGCGGCCAGCATTCCGAGATGGGTTTCTCCTTCCATCTGTTGCTGCTGCTGCTGTGAAGGTGGCTGCTGCTGTTGCATGAGCATGGAGCTGAATGGCATGTGTGCCTGCAGATCAAGGCCTAATCCAGCAGGCAAATTCATCCTCGGCAATAGCACAGAAGTTAGCGGCAGCATCTGTGTGTTGCTAGCCTGTGCGTGGTGTGGCGATCCTGCAACAGATCCATGGCTGCCGCTGGCTGGCCCGAGCTGGATCGAAGCCCCCGCAGGCATGCGATACATGGGCGCTGCAGCTGCTCCAGAGGGGAATGCCCACATCTGATCTGACGGCGCTGCGATGATGGACGAGCTGCTAGCCGTTACAGGGAGCATCCAGAACGCGCCTGGTATAGCTGATGCAGCTCCACTGCTAGAAAGGCCTGCCATAGTGGGCGCCATAGCCCACAATGCAGCTGCAGGCATCAAATTGGACGTTGATCCTCCTGCTCCTGCTTGCAATGAACGGCCTCCTCTCGATCTGTCCCCCTCACAATCGTCCTTCAGAATGCTCAGTAGTCCCCTCGGCCTTCTCCGGCTATAACCGCCATCACCCATATCTTCGCCCATTTCTGAAGCAGCCCCCATCAATCCTTCCTGATCAAATCCAAGGCCTCGCTGCTGATCCCTCCCCCCTCCTACGTGCATGAACCTCTCCTCGGCGCCTTCCCATGAAACTCTACTACGCAACTGCTCCAGCCTCAGATCCGAGGTGCCTGCTCCTTCCCCCAGGCTGCTGTGCAAGGCCGAGGCTGATCGAGAGGCCGATCCAAGGCCTGAGGAACTGCGAAGCGATCCTCCTAGAGAGGACAGGATGGCAGGGACAGTGCCTGTGCCTGTGGCAGCGATGATCGCTGGCTCAGCGTGACGCAGCAGCCATTCTATGGTCTCGCCATCTGACTTGTGGCCTAGCTCGCGCGTGAGCTGAAATATTCTCGCTGCGCACAATGCAGGCATGCGGATGCGCCTCCCTCGCCCCTCCACTTTGATGTGCCGATCCTTGCTGGAGGATCGCTTCGAGGGAGGTTTCTTTGCTGCTTGGGTTTGATCCAACCCTCCTGCTGGCGCTGATGCACTCGCCGCTACTTCTGCCCCGCCTCTCGGAAGGCAAATTCCTGCCAAGCTCTCACCTGCAGCTGCAGCTCCGTAGTCTTGTCCACCCAGTTTGGCGGCCCTAGAGAGCGACTGATCAACCTGGCTAGTGCCGGGTATTCCAGATCCTCCCATTTCCGCCATAGCCCGTGCCAGAGAGCTGCCTCCACCCAGGTGCGATCCATGCTCCTGCTGCTGTTGCTGCTCTGACAATCCGTAAGGGATCAATCCCCGTGCGCTTGTTTGGAATTGGACCATCTGTGCCGAAACCCCACTCTCCGAACTCCCACCACCACCTGAGTCTCTCTGAGAATCAGCTCCATGTGCAGAAGAATCCATGCTTACCGTCTGATCTAACAAGGCAAAGCTGTTGCAGTGGCGATGATGATGCAGCAATGCGTTGCACCCACGGCAGCTGAGCTGATGTAGAGATGTAGCAATCAAAACATTGGTTGGAGAAACATGCACCTGCAGCTGGTCGACGATCAGGGCTAGCTGATGTTTAAGCTGCAGAACCGCGGCCACTATAAAGAGGGAGTAACCACAGCTCTTGCAATTGATGCTCAAGGATACATATGAGCCGCTGCTAAGATCAAATTTCCCATCCATTGCCTACAAACACGCTGTTAGCTCCTAGATGCCACTGCTGGCTGTCCATCTTCAGACAATTAGATCACCCACCCCACACACTGATCTCCTCATAAATCCGTCCATCCTCACCTACATCGACCCTCTTGCTTTACTTAACTGATCCCATCATGCCACTTCACTATCAGGCAATCTTGCAACACAGCCACATCTACTCTTTCTTAATTGCACAGAAGAAGATCTACCCTACCCTATGTTTGATCTCAGCTTCAAGCAATCAGCAATGCTACATAGCACCCACATCAAAACCCATGTGGCATGTACTGACCATCAATCCTGCCGTGCTTGCTTCAGGATCAAATCAAGCATAAGCAATAATTAGCGATACTTCATATCATCAAACCTAGATCAAACCCATGTTCGAAATCCATCAATCGTGCAGTGCTTGCTTCAGGATGGGATCAAACATCCACTTTTGTGTGGATATATGGATGCTACAAATTAGTGGGGTACTGCAGAAAAACAGATCATGGTGGGGATAGTGCTGTCCTGTGGAGCATCAAGCAAGCAAACAAGGGTTAATGTGCAGTAGTAAGTAGTGGGGTATAGATAGAGAAGAATTGGAGGTTAGAGCAGTGTGAGCAGCTCTGCTTGCTCTCACTGAGTCTGACTCCTCCAACAAGTGGAGTATAATAAGACATTCCATAATAGTGGCCCTGGCTTGAATTTTGAAAGGGAGCAATAATTCTTTAAATTAAAGTACAATTTTTTTAATGGAATTGGTGTTTCCACAATCACAACTACTTTAATATAAGCCATAGATATTTGTCGTCTTTATTAACAAATCCAAATAAGTCTACCTATTTATCATCATTGCACTCTAAAAATTTCTTGTGTAGGGATCTTGGGATGTGAGAAGTGAGAACCAACCATCATTTTTTAAGCAACTATTTAAAAACTTGGAAAACATTACCTCTAAATCATGAATTTCCTTTACAGATTGTTACCTTCAACATTCTACAACTCAAAACTCTTGCCCATTAGAATGTTTGAAATACTAAATTTGACATTAAACATTAATATATCTCCTCATAGGTGGTGAGTTGTTGTATTGTGCTGGAGTTGGGCTCCCACCACCCAGGTTCAATTCTATATGATCACACAAGTTGATGATACCAAAAAGCATTAAATAATATCATATGCAGATTTAATTAATCAAATTTAATCTAAGTACCATAGCTATATATTTATTTTTTATGTAGTTACATAATATTCTATTATTTTTCTAGGTATAATTTTTTTGTTTAAGCAAAATTTGTCAACTATATTATCATATGCACAAATGTACAAGTACAAAATATCATCAAAATACTAGGAAAGCAAGGCGTCATTGAGAAGATATTGATGTCATGCAAGTAACATCTAACTAGTTTCAAAGTTCTACAAAAGTTACAAATATAAAAAATTAATGCTACATAGTTAAGGTAACACACTAGAGAGTTTATGTATGGCTGAGAAATCCTATTAGAATCCACATAGATAAATAAATGCTACCTAGAAACATAGGAAGTTTGAGTACAAATTCAAGCCAAGTTCCATATGTAAGATAACTTTGTGAGTCTAAAAAAGGAGTTGATTTTTTCCCAACCTATTCATCCACATATTGGTCACTTTAAAATGTGCCAACTTTTAGGACAAGCTACATATGCAAGAGAACTTCAGGAGTCTAAATATAGTAGCTAATATTTGCCAGACCCAGTTCACCCACATGAAAGATAACCTAAAACCATGCCAAATATTAACATACATCTTGGTTAGACAATCCAATTTAACCATTTGCTAAGATTGCGAGTGCAAAAAGGGGAAGGATAGGAATAAATCATTTTGAATCTACAATATAAAAATGAAGTACTTAAAAAGTCTCCTCACTAGACATACAAAGAGGACATTTATTAAAGTAAAAATAGAGCCTCTTGCAATTGAGAGTAAGAGAGTAGTTGAAATCCTTATAAGAAAAAGCATCAAGATAAGGGCATTGAGTACTACGAATATTATTGAGACTAAAATATGGAAGAGAGTAGTCTGATCACATCCAACAAAATGACGGTAGAGCCATTGACACTTGAGCTAGAGAAGAGGAACACACTAATCAAGGAGATTAATGTCTTGGTCAAGGAGGAAAATTTTGTTGAGATGGTCTGAGACACCTAAAAAAACTCTCTTTTCAAGCAAGAATAAACAAAAGGCCTTACAAGGAGAACAACAAGGGAGAAGAGTCATCAAGGTGGGGTAGGCCTTGCTTGGCAAGATATATTGCAATCTATAGCTTGTAATTGCAAATGAGAGGTTTTGAATTGAAATTCACTCAAAATTAGCTTATCAAGATGACTCTATGCAAATATTTTAGGAAGGAGAAGATAGTTGGCAATAATTTTTAGTACAAAAGGGCCTTCGTGGGAGACTTTAACCCCAAACAACCTAATATTCCTCAAATAAGGTTGGAGTTTGAGTAGCTTAAAAACACAGCTAGAGGAGCTACAATAGTGAAGTAATAACTATCTTGAATAGTGAGTATGATACAGTTTCTAAACACGAGGACACAACTTTTATTAATATGTCACGATTCCATGTCCACCATCCTCTATAGGTGCGGTATAGATCATCCAAGGTAGAATCCGGTTTATTGTCTGTTCTAGAGAAAGGCTCGAATTTACTACTAATTAGATATAAAACAATTTTGTGTTCAAGAAAAGTTGACATAAAGAACATATGGTAAGAGCACAAGGTGTGCTTAAAGATGAAAGAAAAGCATAGGAGATTCCACTTGGCAATTTTCTTATTAAAAAAATCAATGGACTAAATTGACATTTCTTAGGGGTAATGGAAACACAATAAAAGCTTTTCATCATACGAACCATGCAACCATGAAGAACAATGATCATTTATATTTGGATCACCCAAGGAGGACAAGGAGGCGAAGGAGGAGAATAAATAAGAACAAAATTTATCCATTGTGTTGAGGGTTGCTGTGAGAAATGTCAAGTAGATAAGTTGATCTAATCTGGCAATTTTTTAGGCCAAAGTGAATTCTGAAATTAGAGATAGGTTTTTTTTTTGAAGTACAATATTTTGGACCTTACTTGAGCCTATTAATGGCTCCCAAGAGTGATTGATTGATTGATTATGTCTCAAATGCAAAACTAGATGTCAAATACTTGATCTAGATTAGCAATTCTACACACATCAATCAAGAGCAAAAAAAATAATTGATCCACATGAAGATCCGACCCACATGTGTGGTACGACCTTCAGTATGGCCTATAAATAGAGAAGAAATTTAATAACACTTAGCTTCATTAGGATCACAAAAAGCACAAAGCACATTCCTCCTATCATACCTCAATTGTTCTTGAGGTGTCAAGGGCCTCTCATCCACACCTACAACAATATCCATATGCATCAACTCATTCTTAGCAAAAACTCCAAATTAACCTTCAATAAAGCTCTGATACTATGTGAAAAAAAATGATCATGCATCTAACATGCTAGAAAATGGAAATGCATACAAATCTCATTAAAATTACAATGAATCGAAATAGTACTATCCTTGTCTGTACAAAAGCATTAGTACACTATCCTTCACATGTGTGAACTCAAGAAGAACAAGAAAATTAGCATTCTACACATTAGGAATCAAGATATCAAGAGGAGAAGAGCTAGAAGAAGACAATAGCTTAAAAGATGAATGTTATCCAAGTAAAGAGAAAACTCTTGAATAAATTCTCCATGATGGTATAGCTATCTATAGTAGAAAATGTGTCATTTGGCCACTTGCCAAAAATTGCCCTAAAATAGTAGTTTCTAGATACTTCACCAAAAACCTAGTTTTTCATGACTAGATGTTGGGGGTATTCCCAACATAGAGCGAATAATAGAAAATGAGTCAATAAATGTGTTGCGAGGGCATGGCTTCCTACGCGTATAAGTCCATGACCCAAGGAGCACGCAAGGAGATTGTAAATAGAAATAATGGACTTGGGCCCTTGTAATTAGAATAAAACTTGAGGCCCAAAATCATTTTAAACTTAGAAGTTTATTATTTTAGAGTTCGGTCCAACTTTGGACTCACATGAATCTTGTGAATTCTAATGTACTTTTTGTGGACCCTTGGATTAAGTTGGGCCCAAGATGAATGGTTAGGATCAATGTACATATTAGCCAATAGAATATTGCACGCTCGTCCTTTTTGATCCATTTAGCTCTCCTCGGGTCTCCCTCTGAAGGCTGCACCTCTGAGAGTTCGGTCACCGACCAGATGCCTTTGCCCTTCAGAAGTGCTTTGATTTTGAATTTCCATATCTGTAGTTTGTGCCATCAAGATTGATTGCCACTCTTGTCTGGATCATTGTAGCCATATTGTGTTGTCTAGAAAATCATTGCTCAGATATCAGTAGTGATAGCCAACCTGGCTCTGATACCATGTCGCAAACGGATTTTTGTTTCATTGTCATGAACGATTTTATTTCTTTGAATCTTCTTTTGTGCAGAAGCTCACAAGAGCCTAGACACGCGACTACAGATCACAGAACAGATTTCATTCTAGCAATCAAGACAGCGGAAGACAAGGAGATGCACGAAATAGAGCAATCAATTATCAGTTTAATTTTTAGAGCGAGATGGTCATTGTCTCACTCATTGGCTGCCTGACACTCTGCTCTTTCACTATATTCTGCTCGTTGGTAGACTTTCATGCACAGCTATTTCATTTCTATGTTTTTTCTTTTCTGCTCTACTCACGCACACTCTCTGTGTCTCACTGTATCTCCTTTGATCCAGAAAAGTGGTTTATATCGTCACTGTGTGGAGTTTACAAGATAGCTAAATAGAGAATTACAAAAGTAGTTAGCGCTAATCAACTAATCAGTTACTCTCCGTTATTGCTAGCCATTTCAGCTGGGCATGAAGTTTAAGACTCCACGCTCATTGAGCTACCAACTGACAACGCGAAAGATTTTCTTTCGTTTCTTCTATTTCGTGTCGTGTCTTTGTCTTTCTGAACCTGGAGGCATGTTTGACTTTCGCGAATCATTCGACCTTCGACTTTCGCTTCGCTTCGTGTCTTAGGGTTTTTGAGGTCTATTGACTTTCGCAAATTTTTCACCATTCGACCTTCGCTTCGTTTTATCGTTGCGACAAAGTTGCAAGAGTTCACCATTTCTGACATTTTGGGACAAGGGCCTTCCCCATTTATAAAAAGGCACCATTTGTATTCCATTTTTCATGCTTATTGAGGAGGAGAAAACTATACCAAACTTTGGAGAGAAGCATCCTCATTTGCTATTCACTACTTGCTAATGCTTTTTAATTGTGCTTTCTATTTGCTTCTAGTTTACATGTTTTTGGTTGTGATAGTGAATATTTCTCCATTAGCAAGCATAAGGAGCATTTGAGCTAACCTCCACCCTCACTCCCTTCCTCTCTTCCTCTTCCTCTCTTTCTCTCTCTCATTTCTATTCTCTCTTCCCTTTTACAAAAATCATGATGAATGTTAGTTTAGTGGAGTAGAGTTAGGGGTGAGTAGTGTTAGTGGTGTTAGTGTTAGGGAAAAAGTAGAGAACTATCTAGAAGTAGCATCTATTCATAGTTAGGCACCTATCCAGTGTTCTAACCCTGGTTGACAGGCGGGAGGGCTACGACGACACAAGAATATCGACCCTACAATGGCGCCGTTGCTGGAAATAGGTTTTCACTAACTAGCATAGCTGCATTTTAGTTATTTCTTGCTTTTTAGAGTAGTTTTAGGTGGATTTTGGGGTAGGAAGAGTTAATTTTCTGTATTTCTTGTGTTTGGACTGTTCTCAGCTAGCGAGGGAGGTGTGAGAGGGTGGAGGAGACCCTGATCAGCCTCTAAGGGCTCGACATCCAAACCAAACCTAAGAAAATCCAAAAAACATACCAATCTGCATTTTGGAGGGAAAAAGAGCCAAATTTTCCATTAGATTTTGTTTTCTCCAAGACCAGTGAGAGATAACCCTCGCATGACTGGCAGCAGCTCCAGGGTACTATCCCAGACCTGCATAGAAGCCTGCGAGAGTTAGTCCAAGCAGATTGTAAAAATTAGAGAAAATATCATAAAAACTCAAAAATCCTTGTAAAAAACCAAAAAAAATTCAAATCTTCATAAGAACTCTCACAGAGCCCTTTGAAGTTCCATCTCAGTGAGACCAGGACATGATGGAGCTTGCGAGAGTTAGTTCAAAATTTAAGTATCTATGCGAGAGTTTTGAGCGAAAAAAGGACAGAAAAGTACAAAGAACCCTCACAAACACTGAAATTTTCAGTTCTAGTGGTCAAGAACCCTCGCAAAGAATTTTGAAATTCCATCTCAGTGAGACTAGGACACAGAAGAGTCTATGAGAGTTAGTTTGTTTCTAGTGAGCAGAAAATTGGGTTTAAGTGCTAAAAAATCATGAAAAAGTGAAGATCCAGTAAATTCTCCAAGAGAGAACTCTCGCAGACGATTCCAATCGATCCAAAATGTCAATTTCCATTAGTGATGAAGCTTGTGAGAGTTAGTACTGATTATTGGTGAAGATCAAGCCAAATTAGTGGTTTTAAACCCTCACAAACAGTGAAATTTTCACTTAATGCGAGAGTTAACTCTCGTAGAGATTTTCAAAGTCAGATCTAGGCCATATTCAGCTCCTGCGATCCTTGCGAGAGTTACTTCCCAATGATCTGAGAGATATCAAGGTTTTTTATCTGCAAAACAGCTAAAGAACCCTCGCATAGCCAACCCTCGCACTAAAGAACCCTCACAGACTAGATCAGTGGAAAGATCTACATCAGATCCAACTACCATCAAAATCTTAGGACAATCAGTGCAAGGAGTAAAAAGACCAGCATCCTGATTGTAAGATCTTGCAAACTGTAATGTCGGATGCAAAACGGCCTCCACCCATGCCTTCATGTGAAAGCAAAATGATTTGGGTGGCCTCATGAGGAAGAATACATCGTCGAAAAATCCCATCTGGTCCTCTTCGGTACAATTGGCCGGCAATCAGCTAATAAGGTCTAGCTTTCAAGGTCAATTTTCGTTGATCTATCTTTGGTAGTGATTTGTCTGGTTGGCCCCTCATTAGGTATTCAACTATGTCGGCAACCCATTCTGCTATTGTGTCTACATAAAATAAGACAACATCAGGCAACTCATCGTCGGGTTGAGTTGCAACTTCCTTCCCCTTGATACGCGATTCATGATCTGCCATGTAGTGTTGTTTTCCCTTGCAAACTACTATCCAAAAATCAAACTTTAATTCAATATGCACGCAAAACCATACAACGAACGAGTGTCCAGTCCTAAGACAAAATCTGAGACTGACACATAGATTCTGCCATCTGTGCAATGCAACATCGCACAATACGACATTTTGCCCGTTTAACCCCAAGGTTGTTCAACAGAAGAGAAGTCCTTATCAGACTTCTTATCCTTATCATCAAGGGGCGCCTAAGATGACACCAAGGTACGATGTACCCAACCACCGTACAAGGCCTGAATCCTCAACACCGGCCTATCAATTTGATCAGTTCCATAAGATCCAGATTGCATCCCACTGTACAAGTAAGATCCAGCTATTTTGGACCCCACCATCGGATGAATCTGAGATGGACGATCAGTAGCAAGAAGGACAACGCATCAAGCACCACACCTTCCCAGATTAACAGCTGTGCGACAAGAGACAGAACCAGAACTAGTGCTAATGGATCAAATGGATCAACCCGTACCTGTCGCTCCCTTGTAAGCAGTCCGGAGGGCATCAGATGGAGATACCAAAATATGACGGATCATCAAATCCCATCCACTTTCTCTAGATCTACGAGCAAGCTTGTGATTTCTATGGCGATCGAACACCTGCAGAGAAGTTGATGTTGTTCCCCATGTCATTTGTCAGAGGAAGAAAAATCCACCTGGGAAGCAGTTAAAGCGGCTTTGATCACACGCTTAAGCCAAGAAAGTTCCTAGAAGACCCGTTTCTCCTGCTCAGCAAGGTCAAGATGGGAAAAAGAGAAAGGGTCATGGATCCCGATCATGCGGTGATCTAGCGATATTATCACGTAGCATCAAGAGAGAACTGAAACGATGGGAGCAGTATGCTACTTTGCAAGAAGCTATGGAGGATGCCATCAAAGAAGAGGATGAGGGATCAGACGACGAAAATCCATCCACCCATACTCCTACTCTCTCAATAGCATTATCATCATCAAATGCTTCCACTCTATCCACAAAACTATTGTTGGAACAGATGACAAATTACACAAACAACAAATGGAACAGCTTACGACGTAGTTTGATCAGAAACTGAAAGCCTTACAAGGAGTTGTAGCAGCAACGCCAAATCTACCGGAACAAAACTAGCTAAAGTATTTTCATTGCAAAAATGTATGGTGTTTAGTATGCACACAAAACCATACAGAGAACGAGTGCCCAGTCCTAAAGAAAAATCTGAGACTGACCCATAGATTTTGCCATTTGTGCAACGCAACATTGCACGATACGGTATTTTGCCCATTTAACCCTCGAATTGTCCAATAGAAGAGGATTCCTTATCAAACTTCTTATCCATATCATCAAGGGGCACCAAATGCGGCACCGAGGTATGGTGCACCGAATAATCAACAGCGCATGGCCTTACCTGCACCACCAGGGCCAGCCAATCAACAAATGGCCCACGTAAACTTGACAGCAGTAGAACCAAAGTTGCCAGTACCACCTCAACCTGAGCAGCAGCAATGGTATAGACCAGATGAACCATATATGGATCCTGCCATAAATGAATATATTGCGGCCTATGCAGCTCAAACTCAGTGTCAAGATGGAAGAAGTTACCGCTACTACGGATGTGGCAAAGGACATAGAATTGTTGAATGTTCTTACAAGGGACTGTGAAAAATACAGATCCTAAGTGGATCTAAACTCCAAGATCATTGGCTTGAATGCTTGCACTCCAAACTACATAAGCTAGGAATTGGCAACACATTCTATGCTACCTAGAATGCAAAGAACTTGATCAAAAAGCATTTATCACAAATGGAAACTTCCATAAACATCAAGTGCGGCCCAAAATAGCATTATACAGTCCATAATACATCAGCCTATCACTTTTGGAAAGCACCTAAGGTCATACACAATAGCTTGAAGACAATACACACAACAATGCTCTCAATGGAGGAAGAAACAATGACAATGATCTATTGATCTCAATGAAGCATACAAAAGGTTTCTCCAACCTGTTCTCCACGACTTCCCTACTATTTATGGATGAGGAAGATGACTCTCTCTCCTCTCTCTAGAAGGTACTTGACCCTAGATATTCCCTATATAGGAAAAATAGCTAAAAATGGCTTATATGACCAAAATACATCAAAATGGTCTCATTTTGAAGGGTATGAAGTTTGACACTTCATCATACTGAAAAAATACAGTAAATAAAAACATTGTGGCCTGGTTCACACGTGCAAAACTCCAGAACCAAAACTATTTACAATTTTAGCCAATTTAGGCCTCAAACTAGCTAGGAAATGTTGACAATTTTCACACTCCCTCTTCAACATTGGATGCTAGTTTCAACATAGTCTTTGAGCACATTCCAAGATTAGATCTATGCATTAAATATAGGTCCTTTCCCAATGGTTTGGTGAAGATATCAGCCACACACTCCTTTGAAGAGACATGTTGAAGCTCCACCTCTTTGGCAATGACTTGATCTCTCACAAAATGGTGAGCAATCTCAATGTGCTTGCTCCTTGCATGAAAAACAGGATTGCTTGCCAAGCTTTGGGCTGAAAGGTTATCACAAAGTATGATTGGAGTCTTCTCTGGTTCCAGCAAGTGAAGATCCAATAACATCCTCTTGATCCAAAGAATCTCCTTGGTGCATGTTGTTAATGCCTTGTACTCGGCTTCGGTGGAAGATAGAGAGATAGTTGGTTGCTTCTTTGATAGCCATGAGACCACTCCATCTCCAAGATAGATTGCAAAGGCACTTGTTGACTTCCTATCCATTTGATCACCTGCAAAATCTGAATCTGAAATCCACAAAGGTTAGGTGTAGTACCTCCATACAAGATGCCAAAATCTCTAGATCCCGAGATGTATCTAAGTACTCTCTTTCCTAGCTTCCAATGAGCCTCACTAGGATCTTGCATAAATTGACTTAGTTTACCAACCACAAAGCTTAGATTAGGTCTTGTGATGGTTAACCATATAAGAGATCCTATTAGCTTTCTATAGAGAGTAATGTCCTTGAAGGATCTTTCATTACTTCTTGTAGTTAGCTTTACATTTGATTCCATAGGAGTAGAAACAACTTTACAATCTTCCATATATGAAACCTTTTTAGAATAGAGTTAATATACTTTTCTTGACATATGAATGTAGATTTAGAAGTTCTAATAATCTCTATTCCTAAGATATAATGAAGTTTACCAAGATCTTGAATTTCAAACTCTCTTTTGAGTGCCATCTTGATTTCATCTATATCTAGATTGTTACCACCACTTAAGATAATGTCATCAACATAGATCAAAAGTAAAGTGATATCATTTTCATTCAATCTAAAGTAGAGAGAATGATCATACTCACTCATAACAAAGTTTTGAGAAAGTAAGAAGGAATTGAGCTTAGCATACCAACTCCTTGGTGCTTGCTTTAGCCCATACAAACTCTTTTGGAGATAGCACACATGATTAGGCTCATCATGTGAAACATAGCCCTCGGGTTGCTCCATGTAAATATCTTCTTCAAGATCACCATTCAAGAAGGCATTAGTAACATCCATTTGCCACATATCCCAATCATAAAGAGTTGCAAGAGAGATTAGGATTCGAATAGTTACCATCTTTGCCATGGGTGCAAAGGTCTCATCATAGTCAATACCATATTCTTGAGCATACCCCTTTGCCACCAACCTTGCCTTGTACTTGTTGATTGATCCATCTTGATTTGTCTTGATCTTGAAGATCCACTTACAACCAATTGCCTTCTTGTCCTTTGGAAGCTTTACCAACCTCCATGTGTTGCTTTTGATGAGTGCTTGATGCTCATGATCCATGGCTTGGATCCATTCCTTCTTTTGAATTGCTTCACCTACACAAGTTGGTTCATCAAAAGAGGTAAGAAAAGCAAAGTTAGAGTTGTCCACCACTTGCTTTCCTTTTTCATCATAGGTTAGCCTTGATGGCTTAGCCCTTTGCCTTTGAGTCTTCCTTGAAGTTTGCTTTGGAGTGGCATCTCCATCTTCATCCAAGACATCTTGCACATCATGATGATTAGTAGGCACATCAACATCAACATCAACAACATTGGAAACATTCTCTTCATGAAAGATGACATCCCTACTTATGACAACTTTCTTTGTAGAAGGAATGTACACTTTGTAAGCCTTGCTTACTTCACTATAGCCAACAAACACACCCTTCTTTGATGAAGGATCTTCTTTAGTTCTATCATCAAGTGTGATATTGACAAAACATGTACATCCAAAGATCCTACAATGCTTGACACTCGGCCTTCTACCATAAAGAACCTCATGAGGAGTTTTACCATCCAAGGAAGCACTTGTCCATCTATTACATAGATAGTTAGCACATGCTAAAGCTTCCCCCCAAAAAGACTTAGCAAGATTAGCATGTAGTCTCATTGCCTTGGCACATTCACAAAGGTTTCTATTCTTCCTCTCGGCCACTCCATTCTGTTGTGGAGTCCTAGGACTAGACATCTCCCTCTTAATCCCATGTGCTATACAAAAGTCTTTGAACCTATTTGAGGTGTATTCCCCTCCATTATCAGATCTTAAGCATTTGATCTTTGTATTGAATTGGTTTTCCATTTCATTCTTGAACTTGACAAATGCAGCAAGCACTTCATCCTTACTTTTAAGAAGATAGATCCAAGTATACCTACTAAAGTCATCAATGAAAGTTGCATACATCTTTGCCCCACCATTGCTAGTTGTACTAGAAGAATGAATATCAGAATGCACAAGTTGAAAAGCTTCTTTAGATCTAGAAGTAGATCTAGAATAAGCAAGTCTATGAGATTTGGACAAGGCACAATGTTCACAAACACTATTGTTTGCAACAAGACTTTTAGGGAGACCAAGAACAAGCTCTTTCTTTGCCATTACCTCCAAAGATTTGAAGTTGGGATGGCCCAACCTCTTGTGCCAAACTTCTTGGTTTGTCAATTGCTCCCTAGCCATACATCCTTCATGATTAGAGATCACACATGCATCAAGCTTGAAAAGTTTACCATGCCTCCTACCTTGAGCAATCAAGGATCCACATTTACTTATCAAACATGCATCTCCAATGAACTCCACATCAAGTCCTTGTCAATCATTTGACTTACACTAAGCAAATTCTTAGTGATTGAAGGAATGTACAAAACATTTTCAAGATTTGCTTTCCTATTTGTTGAAAGGGAAATAGGAATAGTGCCTATGCCTTTGATGTCACATTGACCATCATTTGCAGTGTAGATGATGTTACCTTCTCCCTCATAAGACAATAAGGATGTAAAGTATTCCTTATGTCTTGTCATGTGAGATGAGGCTCCACTATCAATCCACCAAGGATCATTATCATCTATGTTGGCTAACAAACTTGAAGTCATAACAAGTGATTCACATGTGTTATGTTCTTCCTCATCTATTGTAAGATTTCCTTGCCTCTCTCCTTGCTCTCTTTTCTTCTTATAACATTCATTTGCAAAATGACCTTTTATCCCACAATAAAAGCACTTGAACTTTGACTTATTGTTCTTAGTAGAAGAGGAAGAGGAAGAGTGATCATCATGATCAAAGTTACCACCTTTGGACCATTTCCCTTTGCCTTTACCTTTGCCCTTGAATTTGCCTTTTGTGAAGAAAGCCTCTTCACCTCCACCTTGCAAGGATGCACCATCAAGCTTTGATTGCAACCTATGTTCTTCAGCCAATAAGATTTCTTGCAAGTCAACCACACTTGGCAAGACTCTTTGAATGGCAAAACTTTGCACAAGGTTAGCATGTTCATTTAGCAAACCATTCAACATAACTTGGACTATTTCACCATCTTTTATGTTCTCATCAATGCATGCTAAATCATCACTTAGGGACTTAACTCTCAAGATAAATGCATGAGCACTTTCACCCTCTCTTTGCCTACTAGAAAATATTTGTCTCCTTAGGGTCAATACCCTAGATGTGGACTTTGATTCAAAGAGCTTCTTTAAGGCATTCCATGCCTCACTTGCACTTTGACACTTTCCAACTTCCTTGAGAAGTTCATTTGTAACATTCATTTTAATGATATGAAGAGCCCTTTTGGCCTTCTTATCATACCTTTGTTGCTCTTGAAGTGTGAGAGGTCTCTCTTCAATTTTTGCAACTATGTCCATGAGTTCATTCAACTCAAGTAAGGACTCCATCCTCACTTTCCAAGTAGAGTAGTTTGATGAACTCAACCTTTCACTAGACTCTAGCATGATCCCACCATTGGAAGCCATGATTCTAATGTTTCTTCAACTTTTAGGTTCTGTCCTAAAGCACTTAGCACTCACTTTTCTCTCAACAAATGATAGATAAAGAGATCTATGAAGATTTAGGACCCTAAAACACTTCTATCTTGAACCTAGATGGTTTCCAAGCATAGAAAGGAAGATTGAAACACATGCAACACTTTGCACACACTAAGAATGGATTACAAAATCAAACCAACCTGAACACACTCTTGCTTAAGCTCTCAAACTTTCCAGCAAGTGACCAAATCAAGTTATGGTGTGAAGAGTTACTTGCATTCTTAGAAAATACCCAAAACTAGGATGCCAAGATTACCTAGTAATGAACAAACTTGATCAACATATGATCAACACACTAAGATATTGATTCAACCTGTAAAACCACATGTAAACCACACTTCTAAAAGTTTATAAACTCCAGCAAGTGATAAATACAAGATTTAGAGGTGAATGAATGAGCACACTTAGTGAATCACAAGACTAGCTTCACTATCTTGTCAAATCTTGGTGTTTAGATGTAGATCTAAGATCACTTCACATGAGAATGTTCCTCAACCTGTTAAGAACCTGAAAACACACTTGCATAATGGTTAACACCTTCCAGCAAATGCTCCAATCAAATTACATAAGGAGAGTTACTTACATGCTCAACAAAGTACACCAAAAATTATGCCAAAATTGATGACAATCTTTACAATATGCTCTTCACAATGGAGCTTACAATATGTTCACCCAAAAAAGGGGATCTTTCATCCAAATGGGAGCTTTGCTCAGCCTTTAGGAGAATTACAACTCACTCAAAAGAGCATTTGTCATCCACTTAAGGAGAAGTTTCATCCACTTAAGGAGAGTGTTCATCCAAGAATGGAGATTGTCAACAATAGGATTGAAAAGAACATTGTTAGTATTGAATATGCACAAGCCTCACAATCACAAATGATTAGGTGTTATGATCTGATCCAAAATAGTTTCTTTTCAGCCTCTGATCTTCAATAGACCTGAAATATGCTTTTGATCCACAAGTTCAACTCACAAAACAAAGGTTAGTAAGATTTGATCAACAAAGCAATGCAAAATCATGCTAGAACTTGATCAAACATCCAAATATCACCAAAAATGAAATACTTACTGTAAATAGAAGCCAACCAGCTTTGATACCATGTGAAAAATACAGATCCTAAGTGGATCTAAACTCCAAGATCATTGGCTTGAATGCTTGCACTCCAAACTACATAAGCTAGGAATTGGCAACACATTCTATGCTACCTAGAATGCAAAGAACTTGATCAAAAAGCATTTATCACAAATGGAAACTTCCATAAACATCAAGTGCGGCCCAAAATAGCATTATACAGTCCATAATACATCAGCCTATCACTTTTGGAAAGCACCTAAGATCATACACAATAGCTTGAAGACAATACACACAACAATGCTCTCAATGGAGGAAGAAACAATGACAATGATCTATTGATCTCAATGAAGCATACAAAAGGTTTCTCCAACCTGTTCTCCACGACTTCCCTACTATTTATGGATGAGGAAGATGACTCTCTCTCCTCTCTCTAGAAGGTACTTGACCCTAGATATTCCCTATATAGGAAAAATAGCTAAAAATGGCTTATATGACCAAAATACATCAAAATGGTCTCATTTTGAAGGGTATGAAGTTTGACACTTCATCATACTGAAAAAATACAGTAAATAAAAACATTGTGGCCTGGTTCACACGTGCAAAACTCCAGAACCAAAACTATTTACAATTTTAGCCAATTTAGGCCTCAAACTAGCTAGGAAATGTTGACAATTTTCACAGGGACAATATACATCCTTCTGTTGAGAATGCGGTTATGGACACTGCTTCAAGAATTGTCCATTGAGACCTGGGATCAATGCACCATTGAACTTCATTGCGATACAATGAGCAACAGTTCCAGTGGGGATGCCACTGGAAAGGCAACATTTCCATGCCCTTGTGTTAGTCATTACACGAGCACATAAGAGGAAGGAAGTGGCTCCCTCACCACCACCATCGGTCACTAATGACCAACTCTCAACTTCAGCGCCATATCCGAATGTGAGGGAAGAAAGGAGACAGTACCAGAAGATACAACACTGGGTACAAAGAGCACAAGCGGAGGAAAAAGAGCAAGAAAATGACAACCCTATGGAACCTCCTACTTATGATGAATGAGAATCACGAACAGGCTCACCATTGTGCACTGATCAGCATGATCGATTGCATCGTCATGAACCACCTTTCCACATGGTAGAGCCCGAGGAACCGCGCACTGAAAGGCTCACAAGCCTTACGGCGAGCCGTGCTAGTTACCCCTCGGGGAATTACTATGGATTTCACCACAAGCTAAAAGCCTTTTGGTTGAATGGGCCAAAGTGGACGTGAAACCAGTAGCGCCAGAGTCCATATACTGTACGGGCTACGAAGAGACTAGTAACATCCTCTACATCGGGGCAGCATGGGAAAGCAAGGAACACAACATCACCCTGCCAATTAAACACAAGAGATTTGAGGACGAGATAGCAGTGGTAGATGGAGGATCCGGTGTCAATTTGATCTCCACTACTTTGTATCAAAAGTGGGGTTTACAGGGATTGAAGCCAGCGAGATTTGCCATCAAGCTAGCGGATCAATATGCCTGCATAAAATTGAAGGGTGTGGTTGTTGATATCCCTGTAAAAATAGTAGGCATGCAGTTTGTGATCACCTTTGTAGTAATGGATATACCTGAATCTCTATCTGCATACCATATTTTACTGGGAAGACCATGGTTGAGGACTGCGCAAGTAGTACATAACTAGGGTACGGGGAAACTCACCTTTGAGAACAGAGAGCAGGCTGTAAAGGTGGATCCAACCACATGGGCGGTGAAATCACTTGCACCCAAGGCTAGTGACGAATCATCCATGACAGATCACATGATAGATAGTCCAAGGCAAGCCAAGGGTGGCCACTACGATTCAGAGATGGATGTCATGAGATGGATTGATGCATTAGCAATGATTGACTACCAAGCATGTCAATATGAATCAGATCCTGAACCCAACACATCTTCACCCAAGTATTACACCATGGAGACACCAATTACATTTGGAGTGAATATGATAAACGTAGCATGGCTATCAGCGGAATCTATTGAGAACCCAGTGGACAATGATTTAGTCCCTTGGCAACATGCTCTAACTTACAACAAGGAGACTGAACTGACTGATGAGCAGGTCCTACAACACATGGACCCAGATTGTTATGGAATTAAAAAAATACCAACTCAACCGTCGCAAAAATCTACTATGGCAAAAGTTTCAAGGATAGATCCACCAAGGGCACCTGCGAACAAGAAGAACCAGTTGAAGCAACGCTACAACCAGGTGATCCGATGGAGTGATCTGCCCGAAGAAGCTATAGCTATAGTGGATGTTGAGATTTGCAACCACGAGGCGAATGTCACACTAGTTTCAAAGAAAGACAACAAGGAAAAATCCACCGATATGACAAAAAGAGACAAAAAGAAGGTGTTGGATTCCTTGAAGTCAATCAGAATGAACTTTGATACGGCGTCATCCTCTACTCAGATGACGAAGAATCAAAAGATGACCAGTCAAGCTAAGATCAATATGTTGAAGGAGGAATCTCGACGAGCACCAGTTCACGAGATGCCTGAGACTTTCAAGAATTATACCTTGGACGACGTGGTAATTATGTTGTAACAAGCCCAACGAGAACTTGATCAAAGTAAGGCACCAACGAAAAAAGTCTTTGAGGGACCTGCATGAACACAACCAATGAGCCTTGTTGAGCTAGGTGAAGAAGAAAAGACAGTGCATGTGGGAGAGCAGTTAATGCCCACCCAATTCAAAAGGCTACGATCACTGTTGGTAGAGTACAGGAATTTTTTTGCCTTGAATTATACCGATCTGAAGGGCATCCCACCAATAGTAGTCCAACACACCATACCCTTGGTGGATGGAGCAGTCTCCAAGGTGAGTCGTTACTACCGCTGCAACCCGAACTACACGGAGCTGATCAAGCAGGAATTGTAGAAGCTGTTAGACGCAGATTTCATTTACAAGATCGAGCACACTAAATGGGTATCACTGATAGTTATAGTACCCAAGAAAAATGGCAAAATGCGAATCTGTGTGAATCTGAAGGCGCTAAACGCAGTCACCAAAAAGGATCATTTTCCTTTGCCCTTTATGGAAGGTGTCCTTGCTAGAGTGGCTGGAGCCAAAGCCTACAGTTTTTTAGATGGCTTCAGCGGTTACAACCAAGTGAAGATAGCACCCTAGGACCAGCATAAGACAGTATTTGCCAATGAATGGGGAACCTATGCCTATAAGGTAATGCCCTTCGGACTTTGTAATGCCCCAAACACCTTCCAACAAGTCATGCAGGCAACATTCAAAGAGTATTTGCAGAAATTTTTGGAAATTTTCTTGGATGATCTGTGCATACATGGACCAGACTCTGGACACTTATCCAATCTGGAGAAGGTGCTACTAAAATGTCGCGAATTCCAAATCTCCTTGAATCCAGAAAAATGTCAATTTTGGGTTACACATGGCTTGATTCTCGGCCATATAGTGTCTAGACATGGGATCACCACAGACCTATCAAAACTCAGGATCATTGTTGATCTACTACCTCCAGGAACGATCCGTGAGACATTTTTATGGGTCATGCTAACTATCAAAAATTTCATTCTAGATTTTGCAGAGTTAGCACAACCAATTTACAAACTCACAACGGATCCACATTGGAATGAGGAAGCTCTAAAGGCTTTCCAAAATCTTAAAGATGCATTGGTTTCAGCACCAGTCTTACGGCCACATTGGTCCATTGAGTTTCATGTGCATATGGACGCATCAAAGTATATAGTTGGAGCAGTCTTAATCCAGCCAGGAGAACACAAAAAGGATTTTTCGATCCGATTTGCAAGCCGACAGATCAGTGATATAGAATGAATTATTCAACCACAGAGCGAAAAGCACTGGCAATGATATATGCGGTTAAGAAGTTTCGGCATTACCTGATGGCCACGCACTTTGCTTTTTATACGGACCATCAACCCTTACTCTATCTCGTTAACAAAACTTGCAACAGAGGGAGAATCACTCGATGGCTACTTCTGTAGAATCAATCAACCATCAAGCAACAAAAGAAATCAAGTAAATTCTATCAAGTCTTCTACAACAATCAATAGATGTTGCACTACAAAGATTACGTGTTTGTGACAAGTGGATTTCTTGGAGGCAAGTCAACAAAAGGTTCTCAAGCAAGAACAATCATGCAGCCTTCAAGATCACAAGACAATGAAAAGGAAATGACTATTGTCATTTAGCTCCAACATCAATAATGGACAATGTCCAACCAAAGTCTATTTGTTCCATCAAACAACAACCACCAGTCCAACAACAAGTGTGATTCCATCAGTACTAAAAAGGCCAAATCAAAAAGAGAGTAAGCCCGAAAAGGTCATTCACACAACAAGAACCAGCATTGATATCATCAACACCTTGTACTCAATTTGTAAAGTTGACGACCAAAGAGAGTATGTAGGTTCAAGCACTTCATGAATATCTGGATAGATAGAGCAGTCAAGCAAGCACGTCATATTCACATTACCAATTGAGAGAAGCTTCAACAATGCCACTGGCAACTACACCTACATTATCTTGGGATCATTTTCTGGATGGTGTCAACTACCAATTTGTCAGTGAAGAAGGTTATCAAAAATGGCCACCAAACCCGTATGATTACTATTGAAAATCTCAAAAGTCCATGTTCTGGCTAATCATCAACAAAATAAAACATCAAATTTTACGTAAGCAAATCAGTATCTACGCTTTTCTTGTTGCAGGCAATTTTATTCACAATTCACTTAATCACATTTTTTCAACTTCATCGCCACAAAACATTTCATAACATTCAAGCGTTGAGGCAAGTGTCGTGGGACTGTCACCAATTTTGGTGGGGGATACTGTTGGAGATTTGGTGGGACCCATGTATATATCTTATATAGTTCTTCGTAGATAAGTGTGAGAGATTTGGCACCCTGCTTGTGTAAGTCCAACCTGGTGATCACATTGTTATTTGATCAAATAGATAGCAAGAAAGAGACTTTTAGGCTATTTATGTGAGTAAATAAGTTTAGAGGCCTAAAAGTCAAGTCAATAATTGGAGGGTCCTTTCCCACCAAATATTTAAATTTTGAAGTAAAGAGAGATAGATGAAAAAAGTGGAATCACATGGTCGCGGGGAGATGGAGATGGATGAGCCAGTGGGTATAGTGTACAGTGATGTGGCATAGGTCATACAGGTATGTAAGTCTTCAATAAGAGGTGGTGGAGCATGAGGGATGAATTCACGCCAAAATGAGCCCGTGGAAGAACTGAAATAAGGAATCGACAAGGTGGCACGTTTTTTGCGCGAAGTGTACAACGAAGACAACAACGAGCAGTATGAAGAGCAAGTGGTTCATGTAGATGAGCATGGACAACTTGGAGATGTAAGGAACAACACTCATCATCACACCAAGGGGGTCAAATAGGACAAGAAGACTTTGATAGGCCTCTGTAGGGTTTCGATGGAAAGAATAGTGATGCAGTAGTATGAAGTGAAGCGGTGAGGATGTTGACCTGCGATTCCAACGGGTGATCATATGGAAAATGATAGAGTAATAAAGTGAGGGCCTATTGGTAAGTAACAATGTAAGGATGGGAGAAGGTATATCTAGGTGCATGGTTAAAAATGGGGTGAGGCTGGGACTGTGAATAGAACCCAAGTGGAAGGATAGAAAAGAATGATCGGAGTGGATGGAGAGAGAGAGAGAGAGAGAGAGAGAGAGAGAGAGAGAGAGAGAGAGAGAGAGAGAGAGAGAGAGAGAGAGAGAGAGAGAGAGAGAGAGAGAGAGAGAGAGAGCTTTATTAATGTTCTTTCCATGCCAAAAGACATATAAGACAAAAAAAAAATGTCAAGTATGTGTATCAATGGGGGCCCATAGAACGTCTCCAAGAAACAATTAAAAAAAAAATGTAGATATAACTACTATATAATCTGAATTGAACTGAATGAAAGATGAAATGTAAAAAACATGTGTTGATATAAATAATAGTCGGATGATATAATTTCATCATGTCCTGATGGGAATGAGAAAGGACGTAATGCAAGGAGTTGTTATTGTCCATGCACTTGCTTTAAAGCACAAGGAGGATTCAAAGAGCATTCAGTCCATTTTCTTAGATACTATTTGGACAATCACAGGGTATAGGATGTATAATTCCAAGGAGAAACATCTAATACATTCCAAAGACATGCAATTCCACAATATTATGCATGAGAAGCAAAGGACTATAGTGGATCATAAAACCTTCTAAAAGAAGAGATGTAGTGCATCTAATGATGAAACTCAATGAACTTTCAACGAGACAAACTTGAAGCCAAAAAAAATTTGAGCAATAGACAAAACCACTGTAAAAAATTTGAGATGACTTTACATTATAGAAACAGAACACAAATTTGTGTTCTAAAATCCAAAGCAGTCAAGGCAAATAATTGAAGTAGATTCAAAGGAAAATTTTGCAATATGTACAAGCCAAGGTAGTCACAAGAGAATACATAAAAAGGAGTAGACTACTTAAAATACTTTTGCAAGTGAGGTAAAATTACCTTCTATAACAACAATTGTTTTTTCTTGCAATAGACGCTATGAAAAGGCTAATTATTCATCAAATGGGTGCAATGACCACTTTTTCTAATTTTTCTAAGGGAGATTAAAAATTTACCTATATGGAGCAGCCATAGGTTTTGAAATTGAAAGCTATTAATATATAGATAACCTCATAGAACGCCATGTGAATAGAAGCATAAAATCAAAGGCATAATATCATCAAGATAGATTCATTCTCATCAAAAAAAAAAAAAAAAAAAACCTCAAAAGGAGCATAACAAATGAGCATAATTATATTGGAAAAATAATTGATCAAATAACCATTATAGCTCTTTAATGTGGATAATTGGATATTTGCTAGCAATTGCATGGAGGATTCAATCAATGACATGGGACAACTTTTAGATTGGATCTAAAAAGACTTCAATACTTTCTAAGAAAGTAAATTGACACGAAAAGAAAATTGATCAAGTTGAGTCAAGGTATTCACAAAATAGATACTTATCTTAGAAACTCGTTCCGGCCCAGAACATCCGTATAGTACATACTAAAATGTACGGGATCGGAATGTCTTTTTCATTTTTTCTTTTTTTAGAGGTACTAAAGCCCATGGCCGCAATCTTCCTTCATTTTAATTAAAGAGATGAAAGTTTTTGGGAAATTTGGGTCAAACACTCTTATTTACATGTGTAACCATGATCATCTGTGTCATACAGTATTGAATCGTATATGTGCTTGTTGGGCACTTAGTGGGTCCCACCAATAAAGTACTATTGGCTAAGCTTACTAAGTGGGCCCCACCACAGTACATTGTACATGTAGAGTCATAAGTGCTCGGGCACTGGCTTCCTACGTGTATAAGCCCAACCCAATGAGCACGCAATTTGGTTTTATAGACTTGCCATTGTTATTAACCAATAGGAGAAAGGGGCAAGGGCCTTCCCCATCCATAAAAAGGCACCCTTTGTACCATATTTCCATGTTCAATAGGAGGAGGAGATTATGCCCAAATGTGAATCGAACATCCTTGCTTCCTCTCTCTCTCTCTCTCTCTCTCTCTCTCTCTCTCTCTCTCTCTCTCTCTCTCTCTCTCTCTCTCTCTCTCTCTCTCATGTTTTTGTATCTTGTAATTGCTTTCCATTTGCTTATTCTTTCTCTTTGCATATAGTTGATGGTTTATGAGATAGTAGAGAGGATAGGATGTAAGCACCTCCCCCATTGTATTCTATTCTTGCTTAGGTGTGGTTAGAATAGGTTTTGAATGCTAACTTCGCAAGGGAAGCACTATTCCCTTGCGAACGAATCTATGCGTGACAAGTGAATCAAGGCCGCTACAATTTTTTGGCGCCGTTGCCAGGGAATAGACTAGCATTTTCTTGCTTTTTTAGCTTGCATGCATTTATCTTGTGTTTGTTAATTGTGTTTTGTGGAATGGATGAGTGGGGGGTAGTTTAGTGTGGAGTAGAGGTTAGATTTGTTTTTTTTTTCATGATTTGTTGCTTGGTGAAAGTTATCCGATTCTAGCACCCTATCCCTTCCATAGATCCTAAAAATTAGAAAAATCAAAAAATAAAACTATGTAGTTTTGACAAACTGTCCAGAAAAGAGCCAAAAAAACACCTATCAGACCTCATAACTGCTCTGAACAAACCAACCTTCGCCCACCTGGCAGTACATTTTGCCACATCATCAGTACCTATAGCTAGTTTGGCGAAGGTTAGTTCCCAACTAGTTTGCCAAAATTGCCAAAAAAAAATAGTCAAAAAAATGAAAAAACCTTTTGTAAAAAATGTCCAGAATTTCACAGTAGCCCAAAACACCCCAAAAAACCTTCGCCCAGCTTCATTTTCAGCATCACAACCATCTTGGAGGTCGGCAAAGGTTAGTACTGAGTGTACGGACTTTGGCGAAAGTTTTTAGACACCAAAAATGGGAATTTGTCATTAGAATCCTCGCCAATTTCAATATCTACAAAAGTACTTACTGCCAACCTTCGCCAGTTTGCCAGTAGCTACTTTCCATGTTTTCTAGCTTCAGTGAAGTCGGCGAAGGTTAATATTGAGAATAGTGGTCAGGCGAACGTTCCAGTACTCAGAAAAAAAAATCTAAGTCCTTTGAACCTTCACCAACCTTCATAAACCCTCGCCTGTGTATCATCAATCTTCGCCGAGCTCAAAATAGTCATAAAAAATTGTTCTGAAGTATCTGTGAAATCAACGAAGGTTAATATTATCTGTGACTAGTCCGGTAAACGTTCCTAGCTCTCAAAAGTGTCAAATTACCTTCTGAACCCTCGCCTGACTATTTCTTGCCAATGAGAATCTTTGCCTAACCCTCACTAGCTCTGTGATCATCCATTTGTATTCTCTGCAAGTTGGCGAAGCTTAGTCTCCATCAGAAGGATAGTGGCAAAGGTTTCCAGTCCAAATCATGCCCAAATTGCTTTCAGAACCCTTGCCGAACCATCCTTCGCCAACAAGAACCCTCGCCGAGCTTCCTAAAGTGGTAATACATTGTGATAAATCATATATCAGTCAAGCGAAGGTTCTTGTTAAAAAAATCTTTAAAAATCAAAAAAATGTTGAAACTACTAGTGACTTGACCCACGAAATACTCGTTCAATCCTATACAAGTCATACCCTTTAGTGTTGGGGGCCCAACATAGTCCTTCAGACCCCTCTGCGCCAAGGCCTCAGCGGAGAGGCCCCGGACCCCACCCACCCCGGCACCATCGTTGTCATCTATCACTCACCATTGTTGCCAATTGCACCGTTACATCATCCATTTTTTTGTATGATCATCTCCATTCAAATATGTGCCACCATCCATCCATCTCTCTCAATAATCATTTCAATTGTTGTCCAGTAAAATCTGTTAGTTGTTCGTGTTTCTCTAATCGCTTCATAACATCAATCATTGATCATCATCCGAACAAGATCCACTCAAATCCACTATTGCCAAAAGCCTCTACTCTATATTAAATCTGCACAGTGAATGAGATTGAGATCTGGTAAAATATTACCTACAGAGAATCCAGAGCTACATCAAACAGCTGCGGAAGAGATCCGACCAAATCAACCAAATCCAATGGATCAAGATATTCCTATGCCAGCGGTACCTCTACAAGCAATCAGAAGATCTCCCAGATTGAAATTGCCCAAATTTGATGGATCCACCGATCCTATCAGATTCTTGCAGATCTATGGGCAAGCATGTGAGATCTATGGTGAAACCACCCTAGCAGAGAAACTGAAGTTGTTTCCAATGTCCCTGACAAGGGCGGCTTTAGACTGGTTTTTCAATCAGGTGACAAAAAAACAAACATACTGGAAAGTGGTAAAAGCAGCTTTGATCACAAGATTCAAGCCACACAAATTCTTTGAAGACCCATTCCTCCTGCTTAGCAAAATCAAGATGGGAAAAAGAGAAAAGGTCAAAGACTACATTGAACGGGTCAAGCACCTGAGATCCAAGTGTAATGCGGAGCTTAATCCCGATCATGCGCTCAAAATGTGGTTCCTAACGGGACTACCTAGAAGCATCCGATGAGAGCTGAAAAGACGGTACGGGAGCAGTATGCCACATTGCACGAAGCTATGGAAGACGCAATGAGAGAAGATGATGAAGGATCATGATTCCACAACAAGAACTATAACTCTTCATGCTTCAACTCCTTCAATTTCATCAACCTCAGTCTCTATGAGCTTGTCCAACGAATCGTTGATGGAACATATCACGAAGTTACACAAGCAGCAGATGCAACAGCTCACAGCCCAGTTTGGCCAAAAACTGAAGGCTCTTTAGAATACTGTAGCACCACAACCAAATCCTTATCAACAGCAGTATCTTCGACGGGACAACATTTGGTGTCCCATTTGTACCCAAAATCACACTTCCAATGAGTGTTCGGTACTGAAGCTGAATTTGAAGCTGACGCACAGATATTGTCATCTGTGCAATGCATCCTCGCATGACACTGCGTATTGCCCCTACAACCCCTGAATCATACAGCAAAAGAGAGCTCAGTCCCAGACCTCTTATGCTTACCATCAAAGAGCACCTAACACAGCACCAAGGCTTGGACCAACCCTCAACAACAAAGAATGGCACTACCAACACCACTAGGGTCAAATAATCCTCAAGCAGCCTAGGTGAATCTCACAGCAGCGGAAGCTGAAACGTTTTTCCAATAGAAAATGCAACAATGGTATGGTCATGATGAACCTTTCATCAATCCTGCTATTAATGACTGCTATGCCACATACGCTGCACAACCACAACGCCAAGGGGGCAGACTTTATGGATGTTATGGATGTGGAGAAGGATATAGGATTGTTGAATGTCCAAACAAAGGAATTTACACACCCTTCTATCGCGAGTGTGGATATGGACACTATTACAAGAATTGTCCATTGAGAACCAGCACCAGCACACCCATTGAATTGGATTGCAGTTCAATCAGCAGGCCCAAGCACAACTCCACACTCAACTGTACCAAGGAGACTTCCCTATCCTAATGTTCCAGTGTTAGCTGTTACACGAGCCTCGTTTTGTCTGGTACTTAAAATGTGTCTTTCTTTAATTTTATTTACAAATTGCGTCAAAGAAGATGGTATCTTAGACTGTAATTTTATAGATATACTTCTGCCACTACTTATGGCTACTCGGATCCAATCAAAAGCAAAGTTTTTATCTATAGTTGTTGAGAATCTAAAGTGCAAGGAGGTAGCTCCATCATCACCACACTCTGTATCAATGCCAGCTGATCAACCTTCAACATCAGGAGGAGCAAGATTACCTTATTCGAATGTGAAGGATGAACAAAGATGATATCAAAAGATCAAGCATTGGATACAAGAAACACAAGCGGAAGAAGTTGTTCAAGCTGCACAACAACCGACAGCTCCTCAAGCCACTGCACCAGGCAGAGATCAACAAGCGACCGCACCGCAAGGTTCACCACACAAATCAAATGTGAACGTGCGACTACACCATCGGGACGAACCACTCCATATGGCAGAACCCAACCTTGTGGTTAAAATAGGGTAGATAGTTAGGTGTGGTTAGAGTAGGCTTTGCAAGCTAACTTCGCAAGGGAAGCACTATTCCCTTGGGAACGAATCTATGCATGACAGGCGAACCAAGGCCACTACAGTGTTGTTAATCTGGGGCCGCAAATGTGTTTCATAAAAGCAAAATAGCAAAATAAAATGTTTGAGCCAAAGACTCTTCTTTGTTTTCCTAAATTAGATCTTGATCACCTGCTAGTGAACTATTTTGAAAAAGTTGCACAATGGAAAATACCTTAAGCTTCAAACCTACTTACCATTCACCACCTATAGGTAGATCAACTTCTTGTCACATCCTCTGAAACCCGAAGAATGAGAAGGATCATGCTAGAAAGCGACACATGAAGCAAAAGTAGGCAGAGATTGCAAGCCTATCTGATGATAGTTCATTAGACGATCCTTGATGCAAAGGATTTCCTCTAATTGGCAAGAGTCCTCTTCCATTTCATCTGACAAAGCCTTTGAGTCTACATAGGTGTAGGCAACAACCCCGTCACTCCACTCTGCATCAAAGTTGAGCGAGGTAGAGAATGGTGGATTTGATGGCAGGAATGGCAATATTCTTCATATATATATATCGCTTTCTTCATTTGTTAAAAAAAATACGTAATTTTTTTTTTAAAAAATTGGTCAAGTTCTAGAACAGAACGCATTCCATATCGTAATCTGTTCCAGAATAGGCAATCATGATACTTATGGAATAGATATCCAAACTCTAAAAATGCATGTTATATTAACCAAGGAATCCTTTCGAAAGAATTCAAAAGAATTGGAACAAATAAAGATTGTTCCTTCTAGACAACCATTTGGGCGCCTCATTTATGTTGTGGTTGGCACAAGGCCTAACTTACGGTACATGATAAGCACACTAGTCGGTTTCCAAATGATCCCAGAGGTGACCATGGGAAGCAATCAAGCGCCTTCAAATAAATCTTCAAAAAACTCTTTATTATACAATTTCTTTCAAGATGGAATATTGTGATATTATATTCTCTCATAAGTCTTTGTTTGTGTGATGCACTAAAGTCAAACTTCTAAGCTTCATTAGAGGAACCAATTATTGGGCAACAGAAAACATGTCAAAAAAATCAGCTATTTGTTACATTATTTTCACAAGAATCAATGATAATTTTGGAACAACAAAATGCAATCTACAATAGCTCTATCAAAAACTCCAAACATTGGCCATAATAAAAACAACAACAAAATGCATTTGGATGACAACACTGATTGTTCTAACATACAAACATGTGGCCATGTATTATGACAACCAAGGAGATATAACACATGCAAAGGCTGAATTATGTTATTAAAGGATGTTGGAATTTCACACTGAGAGTGTTGATAGTAAGGGATTGGTCCACGAGACTTGGGAACAAAATTAAATGTGCATTAATAAGGGTACTTAATAAGTGAATCTTTTCAAAGGACCCTAGGAGAATTTGGAGGTTCGAAAAAAACTTGGAAGACAAAAATGAAGTCTCAAGCTCAACATAATTCTTGTCGCTTTTTCTAGATTTGACTTCTCGTTGTGGCATTTCTAGATGCTTGCTTTTCTAATATAGTACCATGTTTATAAAAAGAGTTCCATACCACTTTTTGAATAATAGACGTCACCAAAGCAAGATTGGTATCTTCAACGACTTGATCATAAATAAGCCTTAAAGAAACCTTGCTATTCATAGATGACCTTCTAATCATAGGTGTAGGAGATGACTTGCATGATGATGAAGATTCAACTTCATTATCATTGACAATGTCAACAAATATTGGACTCTCAAGTTTGGATTCTACCAAAAGTACCACCGCCACCACTTGACTTTTAAAGATCTCCCTCAACATGTCTATCACTTCTACTCATAATAGGATCATAATTTGCATTCTTTACAAGTTGTTAATATCTTCTTTTCTAGTTAGACAGCAAATGTCATTAGTTGTGGAATTGTGGAAGGATCAAATCCAGAAATTAGAGGTGTTGCTACTCCTATTTTTCGACAACTGAACTTGAATGTCAAAACCATAGAAATACTATACCCATACCTTAGAAGTAGCATCTTCCTCATCTTAATCAACAAATGGCAAGATAAAAGGGAACAATTTAATCAATAGAAGCCATGTGTACAGTTTATGTCCAGATTTTCTGAACCACGTTATTCTCAAGTGTACACTGTTTCTTCATTTGCATGTCTCGCCCTACCCACGTACAGAAGTGGGATCCAACTGCAGACCTTGAGGTAGGAAAGAAAGTGCCAACCGCTAGGTTATGTTTCAAGAGCTAAAGAATAAACTTTTATCTCACAAAGCACAGAACTATTTCAATAGAATATAACAGAACTTGTCAATAGTTTACAGGCAGGCCTGTGCTATTACTACCTTTATCAATGATTGCAACTACATCTCGTGTCAATAGCCCTATTCCTCCTCGACGCTCCAGCATGACACCGGTATCCTTTAACTCATCAAGAGATTTAACCCATTCAACCTTTGAAGAATGCTCACGAGTATGCTTGTGTAAAATAAAAAGTGAATTGTACTCACAGTTAGGAAACATCCAGAATAGGAACGATCCATTTAGTCGATAAACAACATAACCAAAACTTAACTGGTCTCGGGGAGTAAACCTGTTGACCTCATTGAACCATAAACAGCAAAAAAGATTACTCAAAGGTGTATGCTCACGAATTATAATCGCACCCTCTGGAACATCTGTAAACACCGGCACTTCTGAAATCAGTTGAGAGACAATAGCTTCACCAATGAGCACTTTTTCAATGCAATAGTTGCAGATGTATTTTTCGGATTTAGATTAAGGGTTTAATTACCACTGGTTATGTAGGGAAGCTTCTTACTACTCCAGGGCTCCATGCCCTCTTCACGATATTGTTCCATATGCTTGTCAATGAGAGGACGAGCATAACGCTTTCTCCGCTTATTTGCATCTGCTTCTTCAAAGATACTACGATGATGTTTGTGGCGAGCAATTGCAAAACTATGCCCTCCTCGCCACAGATATCTGCAAGAGAACAAACTAAGTTCCAATACAGGAATATGATCCAAGAAGCTTGCTCAAACAAATTTCTGTTGAAAATACATGACTGCTCCAGTAAAAAGGTTGCTTGCACTCAGCCAGTGAGAGAACCGTAAATTCCAAATCAGATTTCCTATTCATGTACCGGCAATTGACTGTCAGCTGGACTGACTTTCAATAATATATCAATGCAAATAAGAACCATTCCACCACTAGCAAAGTTAGAAAGCCATTGTTACATCATTGAGGTCCTCTTCTCTATCATTAACTTTCAGTAACATTCTTTCTAGGCACAATATAACAAGCTTTATTGAAGCCATACCGCAAATCAAAACAATAATTGCTCTTTGAATAACCTTACTTGTTAAAGAATAAATCGAAATGCTGACCTGCAGAAAAAGACCCATATCCAGTTGATTTGAATCAGGTGAATTCAAATCACTATTTGACTCTTTCTCAAGTGTTTCGAGTGAAACATTACAAAAATAACCTGATTTTTATTCAAAACTTTGAGAAGAATGAGGGAAAATCAATTTTTCCCTAAAACAAGGCCTTTGCAGCAATTCAATTAGAATAGGATCCTAGGGCTTCAAATTACAATATTTTCCTATGTAACTAAATAGGAAATTAACTTGAAATCGACAAACATGCAGAAGAGTGCTGCAAGAACACCCAGATAGGCAAAAGACCATT
Organism: Diphasiastrum complanatum; assembly: GCA_029204225.1. Classification (NCBI taxonomy): domain Eukaryota; kingdom Viridiplantae; phylum Streptophyta; class Lycopodiopsida; order Lycopodiales; family Lycopodiaceae; genus Diphasiastrum; species Diphasiastrum complanatum. The sequence continues at coordinate 321,771 of CM055106.1, read as the reverse complement.
TTCCTTCTTAATGTATGAATTCCATATGGACAAGAACTTCTTGCCTTTCCAAAAGAAGAAGAGGGTCTATCACAAGTTCCATTTTGCCATCAATCCAGATACTATACTGAGCTTCTGGAAATATTCGATGAGTCAGGAGCTTAGGAACCTTTCCATTTCTCCGAGGTTCATCATATGGCAAGTTGCGAAGTAAGACCAAACGCCAGATGCCTGCCCACTTGCCTCCATTTCCATCCTCAGTGATGTTGACCCAAGATTTGATGTTGCTCAATGACTTTCCATCAATCATTAGGACAAAGCAAAAAATATTCTGTGAAAGCTCACTAATATTGGACGGCTGATGTGGCCTGTCATACCCATCAAAAATACCCGATGCAACCACAAATTGGCACTTCCTCAAGAAAGATTTGTCATGTGGGTCAATATCTGCACCAGAATTTCCAACAAAGCCACAATGTACCTGCAAAATATCACCATTGTTTAAACAATTTTATGAAAATTTGCTGTGCATCTGCATAAACAAACTGTTCTTTCATAGGCTTAAAATTTTCAGTTTCACAAAGCTCATATAATGCTTCTATCACTTCACTTTCAGCTTTCATTGTTATAGAATCCATAATTTCCCATCTTTTCAGAATCAGCCTTTTTGAAGTCAGAATTGGCTTTTCAGGCAAAATCGGGCCTGCTCAAAATAATTGGAAATTGGACCTTGGGTTTAAGAGAATATGATATTTATTATTACAAAAGAACTTATTGTAGATAGATCTGGCACTCTGTACTTTACAGTCACTCCCTAATTTGAAGTCAATTTCAGTCATTTAAAAACAGATAGAATGTGACATTGCATGATACATGTACTGATTTTAAAAATCGGCCTAAACCCTAACTCTGATTCAAATCAGATAGAGCTTTTTGAAATGGAGTCATTGTTGAAATTTCAATACATCAAGTATCGGGAAACTATGTTCTCATTGACAATGACTTGCACTCAATATAGATACCTTTGTCAACTACAAATTTGAAGTTAGAAACCCTTTTTGTCGGAGCTCAAATCATGTGCCTCAACATTATTTACAAAGGAAATGATGATCCTTTTTGGTTGGAAAAGACGCCTACTCAAAAGATCTGGACATTGAAAGACACTCTATGGACACCAACAATGCCACCACAAATTTTAGTAAAGAGCTACACAATCTTGTGAGATGCATAAACTTGTTATTTTCAACATTTTGTAGACGGCCATCTTCGAACGGTTTTACACATTCCTCCATCAAAGGGTTGATTGGATGTCAAACCTGCTACGTTTTTTGGAAATTCCCCGCAAAGAACTACTGATGTGGTGGATCAATGGTTGCATAAATGCGAAGAGTATTTAAAAGAGCTCCAACCAATGAAGGTTGGAGAATTCATAAAGCTGCTTACCATTTCATTGCTAGCAGGTGGTGGCGGCAATTGCTCAAGTCTAAATAGTGCCCAACCACCGGAATTGAATTTAAGTGAGCCTTCAGGGCTCAGTTCATTCCTCCACACGAGCATGTACGTGCGATGGATGCGTGGTTTTTGCACCATCAGAAACACTACAGTGTGCAGGAGTATGCTGATAAGTACAGAGAAGTGCTCATCAAGATTTCGGAAGAGTGTGATATAAACTTACTGAGTTAAGAATTGTAAGGAATTCACAACTATTTAGATACACATCAGAAACATCCATAATAGGAATAGCAAATAATGAAAAAATTTCATACTGTGAATAATCAAATGCTTCCATTATATTATATTAACTATAGAAATTCCATACAAAATTACTGCCAAATAAAGTAAAAACCTTATCACCCTCCTTGAAAGTGAAAACATGTTTCTCAAAATCAATAGGCAGAGGAGGCGATTTGCTAAACAACCATTCATATCCAAAAATTAAATCAGTACGGGCTAGGTCTAAAACATGAAAACTAAATAATTCTCTATGTCCTTGTATCAAAAAGGATGGTAGTTTTTGGATGTGTGTGGATTACCGGGGATTCAATAAAATCACTGTAAAGCACAGATATCCGATGCCCAGGATTGAAGATCTACTGAATGCGTTGCAGGGAGCAACCATTTTCCGTAAGATAGATCTCAAAAGTGGGTACCATCATATACGGATTCGTGAGGAAGATGTCCAAAAGATGGCCTTCCGAACCGTTTTGGACATTATGAGTTCTTGGTTATGCCATTTGGGTTAACCAATGCACCCGCCATGTTCATGACGCTCATGAACAATGTCCTGCACAACTATATGGGCAAGTTTGCTGTCAATTTTATTGATGGTGGTGGAGCATGAAGGTCATCTCTAGACCGTATTTGGCAAGCTACAAGAAACAGCCTTGTATGCCAATGCTCAGAAGACCGAGTTGTGTAAGACTCACGTCGAGCATTTGGTTCACGTAGTGACGGCAGAGAGTATTTATGTTGACACCGCCAAGGTGGTTGTGGTCAAGAAGTGGCCAAGACCGATATTTGTCAGTTACAGTCTTTCCTAGGCTTTTGCAAGTTCTACCAACGATTCGTTATGAACTATTCCAGGGTAGTTGCTTCTTTAACGGATTAGTTACAGAATAACAACACAGTGGTTTTTTGGGATGCTGAGGCTTAGCATAGTTTTGAAAGCTTGAAGGAGGCTGTTGCTACAGCCCCAGTACTCAAGATTGTTGATACCCAGAAACATTTCGACCTAGAGATGGATGCTAGTGGCATTGTCGTGGATGCAGTGTTGAGTTAGGAAGGTAGACCAGGGTGTCAAACACAAAGTTTGGCTCGGAGTCTGGAGGCATCTGGGACTCCTCTAGGTCTGGGCCAACGCCTGCCAAGAGACGATTAGAAAAATCATCAGTGCGTCCCCTCTTGGCTGGCCTGCCTCTGGGTCTGCCGGAAGGAACCCTCTGTGGTACACTCCTGCCTGGGGGTCTCCCTCTGCCACAGGGGGGTCTCTGGGAGGAACTGCCTACCTGTGATGCTCTGAGTCGTCTCTGCGCTATATGTCTCTGGGCAGCAGCCTCTGTCTCCCTCGCAAACTCTGACCAGCCATCATCTGAAAGGGGTGGTGATGCGAGGGTACTGGGTGGGGCACGTGGACCATCCCCTGCTAGGTCGACCGTCTCGTCTGAATCATATGTGGGCTCATCATCAGAGGAGGGCAATGGAACGTCAGCAGGGAGGGTGGTGGTCTCATTGGCATCGGCATCATCCTCGAGATCACCCCTCAGAGCACCCCGAACAGCATCGTCCGGATCAACCTCTGGCTCGTGATCTGCCGCTGCAACCAGGCACTCATCGGGATTGACCTACACAAGTCAATCATTCGTGAGAATAGCCGAAGCAACCGTGAGGGCATTAAACTGAATGTCTCAAACCAATACGAAAGCAAAACGACAGAGCAACGAAATATACCTGCAGCAGTAGGGCGTGTGCGCCTCCTGCCCTCATGCTCTCTGCGATGCGTCGAACCACTCTGGTGTTGGTGTTGCAGTACACCAGGTCATTGCACCGCTCCGTCGTCATACGGTTCCGCCTGTTCGTGTGAACAAGGCTGAACGCTGACCAGTTCCGCTCGCACACGCAAGTAGAACAGTCCTGCATTAATTGGCAACAACTCGAGTGAGTACCGACCTTGTAGAGAAAATGCGAAAACTGGTTGGATGAATGACACAAGACAACGTACCTGTGAAAGGACTCGGAGCGCGAGCGTCCTCAGGTCTGGCTGTTCGGCGCCGTCGCTCTCCCACCATGATACAGGCAAGAGCCTGTTCTCTCGAACACGTGCAAGGTCCTCGCCGAACAGCCCCAGAGAGTGCCTGCAGTTGAGCAACGATATGCTTGAGTACACTTGAGCCCGCGCAGGGAAATTGAACGAACGACAGCGTACGATAGATCAAGAGTTTACCTGTAACCAAGCCTCTGCACCTCGAGCATGCTGCGGAACCTAGTATCACTGTTGAGGAGGCGGATGTATGCGAACCAATCCGCACGCAGCTCTGCATCGTTGTACTGCCTCTCGCTCTGAAACAGCGGATGCAGTATGTGGGCCACACTGTGAATGGGCTGGTGAAACTTATCCCATCGCCGCTGCCACGAGCGCCTGATAGGCTCCAACCTGTGGACCAAACCACGTGGAGGCAACAGTTACATACCATCGTGTTGCGGCAGCAAGACGGAACAGAGTGCGAAATGGAAGTAAGGATGGTGAGACGAAAAAAGTTATACCTGGCAGGGTCCAGCTCAGAACGCTGGAGAGACTTGCCTACGCGGTCCATGAACTCGTAAATGAGGCCCATCGTGCACCCCTCGCGATCAATGAGTCTCAGAACAGAGTAGATGGGGCGCATGACGTCCATGAGCTGCAGCATATCCACCCAGAAAGGCTCCGTGAAGAGGATCTCGTGGAAGGCCAAGCCCTCCGGGGTCGTGGACAGGTCCATGGCGGTGAACTCTGCCGAAGTGGCCATGTGCCGCAATTCACCCTTGAGCTTGTGTAGCCAAGCATGATGAACTGGTAGGCGAAGCGGGTGCGAGCGGGCTTCTTCAAGTCGAGCCTGCATTGACAAACGGAATGAGAGGCACATGAAACGAGCAAAAAAAAAAGAGCATCTTGAACGAGCCAAAAAGTAAGTGGCAAGTTACCTGCTGAATGTGCGGAAAAGTGCCGTCATGCGGCGCTTGCGTGTGACGAAGTCCACGACCGCAAGTGCCCTCGTGAGAATGTCACTGACCCAAGGCAGGCGCCCGATGGAATGCAGGAGGAGGTCCAGTGAGTGTGCGGCGCATGGAGTCCAGACAATGGAGGGGTAGTCTGCCATAAGAAGCTCCCCCATACCGCGGCAGTTGGACGCATTGTCCGTCACAACCTTTTGCGATACATTCACACGATCAGTTCACAGCTCGAGAAACACATTGCAATCAATCGAAAACTACGCAGAACTATTGTATCAACATCAAGCAGCAAATGAGCAAGCAACTAATGAAAGAATATTATACCAGGACAACGCGCTGTGGCCCGACCTCCTCTATCGCCGCGCGAATGATGCCGTAAATGTACTCAGCCGAATGCACTCTCCCTGCCTCGGAGGCGTCGATGCTGCGCAAGAACATGGAACCGTAACAACTAGAAACAATCACGTTGATGAGTGGACGTCTGTGACGATCAGTCCACCCATCAGCCATGATGGAACAGTCGTATCTATCCCAAGCCTCGTGCAGTGCGGCTAGTCTCTCTCTGACTGATGCAACCCGGTCCTGGAGCAAAGGGCCTCATAGTGCGTCGGCTATGCGTGGTGTGTAGTCGGGCCCGCAGACTACAACTTTCGAGACAGCCTCTCGAAAGATGCAGGATGATGCCATGATAAAGGGGAGGTTCAGGTCATAGAACATCTATGCTATGGTCCTGGTGGCCTCTCTGTGCTGCCCCTCTCTGAAAGATCCCAGCATGGACATATGTCTGGTGCCTCGGGATGTGGATGGCTGGGAGGATGCGGATAGACGATGCGGATGTGGAGGTGGTGGCATAGGTGCAGGTGCGGAAGCACAGGATGTGGACGGGCCGTGCAGATCTGACGGTGATGGCAGAGGCGTAGGTGCAGCAGTGGAGGCCGTGGATCCATGGGGAGTACTGGCGGAGCCTGAGCCGGGGGCGGGGGCGGGGGCGGGTGCGGATGCGGCGGCTGTGGCGGGTGCAGATGCGACGGTGGGGGCGGTGGCACTGGGTGTACCAGTGGCAGGGTTGGTGGCAGTGGGTGCACCAGTAGAAATAGAGTCCGCGGCATCTGTGGACGGCTCGCCGGGCTCAGCAGCTGTCTCAGAATATGTCTCCATAATGCGAGCCCTCTCCGCAGCGGGGATGACCATACAAATGCCGATCCCGTAGCGTCCCCCCGTGGGTCGGACTCGCAACCCCCCCAAATGTGCTCGAACCCGAGAGGCGTTCCCTGTGAACTGCTTTCGACAAAAAGGGCAACGCCACTTTTTGTCGGGCATGACCTCCACCTCATCCCAAATGGGACGAGCAGCCATCTCTCTCTCTCTCTCTCTCTCTCTCTCTCTCTCTCTCACACACACGCACACACAAAAGCACGAAAATCCAAGCTCTCTCCCGCCCTAAACCCTAAACCCCAAACCCAAGCACCCTTGAACCTAAATCCTAAACTCACACACACAAATCCTCTCTCTCTACGTTCCTCACACTCTCTGTCTCTTCCTCTCTCTCTCTCACACACAGATCACCACACACACACAACTGAATGCACACAAATCAACACACAATTTTTTCACACACAATTTTCTCACACACACACACACACACACACAAACACCCTCTCTCTCTCTCTCTCTCTCTCTCTCTCTCTCTCTCTCTCTCTCTCTCTCTCTCTCTCTCTCTCTCTCTCCCTCTTCCGCCCTCTTCCGCCCTCTGCCTGCTCTCGGGTTCTGCGGACTGTCCGCAGGGCCCGCTATATATATATATATATATATCTAAGGAAGCGGATGGCGGAGGCGGACGCGGACGCGGACGCGCGTCCGCGTCCGCATCCGGACGCATCCGGGGGAACGCGTCCGGGTCCGGACGCGGACTCGGGCCAATCCGGCCCGGACCCTCATCCCTGAAAATATATATATATATATCAGACATGAGGGTCCGGGCCGTTTTGCCCGCGTCCGGCGTCCGGACCCGGACGCGTCCGACCCCTGGATGCAGGGTCGGACGGGTCTATTTTTTTGTTTTTAATAGGAAAAACAAACAGATGCGTCCGGGGGTCCGGACGCAATTTTTTTTTTTAATTTTTTTTTTAAAAAAAATTTAAAAAAAAAAATCGAACGCGTCCGGACGCGGACACACCCCTAGCGTCGGCGTCCGCGTCCGCCATCCGCTTCCTTAGATATATATATATATATCAGACATGAGGGTCCGGGCCGTTTTGCCCGCGTCCACGTTCGCGTCCGGACCCGGACGCGTCCGACCCCTGGACGCGGGGTCGTACGCGTCTATGTTTTTAAATTTTTTTTTTTAAAAAAGAAAAAAATCGGATGTCCGCGTCCGCCATCCGCTTCCTTAGATATATATATATATATATATATATATATATATATATATATATATATCATAGAATCCCTTGGTACCGCCGGTACCATATTGGTGTTACCGCCATTATGGTGCCGCCCTCAGATCCGCGATACTAGGGCAGCACCATAATAAAAAAAATTACATGTTATTTTCGTTTAAAAAAAAAAATTGGTACCACGAGACCAATATGGTACCGCGGTACCAGGATCCGCGGTACCCGGTACCGCGAGACCTATGATATATATATATATATATATATATATATATATATATATATCTCATAGTTGCAGAGAAACGCGTTTCTGAAACCGCGTTTCTCAAGCAAAAACATGCCAAAAAAAAAAAAAAAAACATATACTTTTTTGCCCCCTCCTCGCGGCCAGAAACGCACCGGCCGTGGAGGAGGCAAATTATTTTATAGTGGGCTATTGGAGTCGGATCTTCGCGTGTGAATACTCGACAGGCATCTGCTCAACAATACGGAGGTGGTGTACACGTAGAGGGATCTGAGCTTCGTGGGGAGCGAAACCATCGATTTCGGATTTTTGGTAAGTGTAGGCATGATTTTTTGCAAGTGTTGAAACTTGACATTGAGCTGTAGGCAACCAAATCAAGCGAAGTTTGGCTCTAGACCACCTTTCATCATGCCCACGGTAATTCCTACGGCGTCAGTTTCAGCCGTTACGGCGAGTATAGCAAGATTTGAACGCCACACTCCAAATGCACGTGTATTTTTGCCATTTTCACAAAATGACTTGTAGGCATCTGATTGAGGTGATGTCTGAGCCTAGAATGCATGTCCACATGCCTGCAGAGACTCCCGTGACCTCCGTTTTGCCCGTCTCCGTGCGTATCACAAATTTCAACATCCATGCCCTAATTCCATGTTTTTTAGGGTTCGTGCAAGCATCTGCTTGCGGCGTGGTTTAGGCCTACACTACTCCTTTACGCTTGCACGGACTCCCACGCTAACGGCATTCGCCTGTTATCGCTCGTACTGAAATAATTCGATCCAACGCCCTAATCCCATGTGTGTTTTGGCACTTGCTCTGATAGTATGAATTGGAATCATTGTGATGTATGTTCTGATGTTTTGAACTCTATTTTAGCCTGGTAATGTTGTTCAATGCAGTGTATTTTCTTCTACTGAACGTTTGCTTGCTTATTTTGTTTGCAGGTTTGATCTCGTGTTGACATGATGTCAGTGCGAAGCCGAGGCCTCTTGGCCGAGGTTGATCTTACAGAGGGGGATGTGGCTACACACCATGGCACAGGAGTCTGGAGATGCTTGCATTGTGGTGGGCTCTTCACAGGATCACTCACTAGGGTTAGGGCTCACTTACTGCGGGTCAGAAGGCATATCTGATTGCCCCAGGATTCTGATGAGGAGGTGCAAAGGTTGATGGACATGTACGGGCCCGATGGTAAATCCACCCAGGCAGTGAGACCATCACAGGGTTCTAGACAAGGACAGGTAGCAGGAGCAGCTACAGGCTCACACGCAAGGCTCACAGGCAAGCAGGCAGGCAAGGCCTACTACGGGTGCAGGGCCTAGTACATCACGGGCAGGGCATGGTACAGGTGCATGGCCTTGTACAACACGTTCTAGGTAGGGTTTAGGTGTAGTGCATGGTCCAGGCAAGGCCACTCCAGTTCCATCCGCAGTAGCAGGGCCTGGTTCAGAGTCACGAGCATCACATGAGCATGTTGGATCAGTGGCAACGGGTCCTTCTCATCCCTCCTCTTCTTCGACAGCAGATGCACCACATGCTTCGACGGGTCCTGCCAGAGAGAGTGACATCCCTCCAGGACGATCAGACACACCCACAGATCAGCCATCCATTGGGCATGCTAGACCATGAGCGCCATATGTACAGCAGAAAGGGGTTAGGCCCAGACAGCAGACCCTTGATCGATGCGGGTGGCAAAGAGAGCAGCATGCCCGGTGCACTCGACTTGCTGGCTAGTTCTTTTACGAGTGTGGCATTCCTTTTGTTGTTGCTGACACTTGGGTGTTCAGGGAGTTCTGCACGCAGATTGCAGCATCCTCCCAGGCGAGAGACACTGTGAGGCAGGATGCTTCGACAGGAGGAGGAGACCATCACGCGAGCTAAGTTCTATTCGATCAGCTTGTCAGACGTAAGTACTTTGTTTCCATAAACTCTTTGCATGTGTTTCATTTTGCTGGTGGCGCAATTTTCGCATGTGGCTAATGGGTGTTTTGTGGCAGGTATGGATGCACGATTTGAGTGATGGATGGACCGACATTCGTCGGCGATCCGTCATCAATGTCTTGGTTTCTTGCCCGCTTGGCACAGTATTCCTACGTGGTGTGGTTGCCACTCGAGGTGGTGGAGCCATCATAGCTGACTTCATATGGGAGGCTGTTAGAGATGTTATTGCTAACATTGGGGTGGAGCACGTGGTTCAAGTTGTCACGGACAACGCTGCGAACTGCGAGCAGATGGGAGAGATTATGACGAGGGAGCACCCCAGCATTGTGTGGACACCCTGTGCTGCACATTGCATAGACTTGCTCATCCATAACCTGTGTGCACTTCCATGGATCAGAGAGGTATAATTTTTTCCATTTTCTATGCTATCTTCCTTGACGCTTGCTCCATGCTGCTAAACACATCTCAACTACTGTCTAAAATTTTTACTGGATGTTTGTGTTGCAGATCACTTCTACGACCATGCGCCTGGTCACTTTCGTCACCAGGAAGAGACGTGTGTTGGCCCTATTCCGCACCTTCTCGTCACTGGACCTAAAGAAGCCGGCACCCACACGCTTTGCATTTTACTTCTTGGTGCTAGAGCGATTGATAGTTGTGAAGGATGCATTGCGGCGGATGGTTTCCAACGAGACCTTCGGGGACTTTAGAGGCATCGCACATGTGACGTTTTTCCAGTCCACTATGTTTGGTGATGAGTTCTAGACACATGCTGAGGAGATTGTTGGGGTCCTTCGACCCATTTTCTTTGTTCTACGCCTGGTAGACCATGAGGGGTGCACTCTCGGTCTCATTTACGAGTTCATGGACCGCATCGGCAAGGCGATTCGGACGTCGGCCTTGGACGAGGACAGGTATGACTCTTCAGTGTCTAGTTTGTTGTTTCCCACTCAAGTTTGTTGCATTTCTTTTATGCTACAGTGCACTGATTATTGAAATTTGTCTGCTGCAGGTAAACTTGCAGATATGGGAGGCCAGATGGGACTACTTCCACCGACCCATCCACGCCGTAGCCCACATGTTGCACCCCTTGTGGCTCGAGATTTGGACGATCGGGAGCTGCACTAGGAATGGGTGGAGTACACGGAGCGCGTATGTACACGTGCCATGTTTCTTCTGCCAACAGGTCCAATGCTCAGGAACATTGCACGCAAGCTGATCACATTTGAGCGCTTCCAGTTTCCTTTTGATGGAGAGCAGTGTCGGCTGAGGGAGGATCAGCTGAGGCCCGTTACGTGGTGGAGCATCCACGGGCGCAGCACATGTGACCCTGCGGCGATTGGCCGAGAGAGTCCTTGCACAGGACTATTCAACATCTGCTTGTGAGCGGAATTGGAGCACCTGGGCCTTGTATCACACACAGAAGAGGAATAGGCTATCCATCGAGCAGTGTAGGCAGTTGGTTTTTGTGAACACCAACGGCCGTATGCTGAGGGGCACACGCGAAGAGGGGCAGATGCTCGTGGTGAGTCACATTATTACCCCTTGTTTCTTGCTATGCTTTGACGAATTGAATTGCTTTCAAAATATGCAATGAATTGCAAAATACCTGCCTGACAACAAGGTATTGTTTTTGGTTGCAGGTGAACCCTGACTCTTGCTTGGTGGACTCAGCCTGGTCATACCAAGGATTATGGGGTCTATTACGTCTCTGGTGCTTGGGCCGTGGGGATGGAAAGGCAATGGAAGCTGCAGTGTGGATGGTTTGGACAAGAAAGAGGGACTGCTCCTCTAAAGTATGCTCATGTGGAAAATAGGTAAGGAGATCAAAGAGGGCTTCTCTGTACAGTGTTATGTTATGTGGAGTGTAGCGGTAGGTGGCTTTAACTATAGGGGTCGAAGAGAAAATATGTGTGATAGGGAGATGACCGATAGAGAGGGAGAGATACGAGTGATCAGAGAGAGTGGTGCGGTGTACAGAAAAGGATGAAATGGAGTAAAGGAGAGACGGCGAACCCATGAATAGTCAACGACTATGGTTGAAAAATGTTTCAGTAAAGTTCAATACGATGCAATATGGTTCAGCATGGTTCCTTGTGGTTTTTGTTCAATTTGTTGTGATCTGAGAGAGAGAGAGAGAGAGAGAGAGAGAGAGAGAGAGAGAGAGAGAGAGAGAGAGAGAGAGAGAGAGAGAGAATCCTATTGTGAACACATTGGGACATTCTAATTTTTTATTGATTTTTCATAATTAAAGGAGCTAAAGCGTAAAGCTGGGAGTTAATGCACCTAAACTGGACCATCTTGTACCCGAAACATTCGGCAAACTACACAATAATAATGCTCTTAATTAGAGCTTTCATCTAATACCCATATTGCCCACAAAAAAATCAAAAAAAGAAAACACAAATTTCTGAGCGTTTCTACCAGAAACCAGAAACGCGTTTTGAGAATCGTAGTGCACTGCGATTCAGAATCGTGGTCCGAATCGCGATTCGGTATTTTCCCATTGGGCAAAAACGTTCCCAATGAAAAGACGTAAAACAGTGTTGTTAGTCATGTAGGCCCAACTCTTGATTCTGAAAGTAACGTTTGGCAGCACTTAGGTCTGCACAATCCAACTATCTGTAACTTGTGCAAATCCAACCATGCTATGTTCCTGATTTTCGTTTGGGGAATCAAAAAAGATGGATTAGCTCACCAAATTGTAACTAGAAAATTAAACAGCATCCTAAACTTTCTCTGAAATCACTTGTTCTAAATTAAAAACAGCTTGGACTTCGCTCTAAGCTGTCATGATCACAAATACATATGCATGTATACATTCCCAATCAAATTTGTTTTTGTTTCCTGATTATGGTTGAAGATGATTTAACAATATATGAATGTATAGATGGAAATTTATGATTATTTCAAAAGATATTCGATATCCCCAAGAGTATGACAAAATTTTGAGCCAAGAACAAGGAAGTTGGTACCTTGCTACTAATAAACGTAGTAACAAATCATAATTCAATACTTGAACAACTCTTACCTTCATATGTCGTTTGATACGGAAACTTTCTTCTCTTTGTTGCAAGGTTTGATAGCCCCCAAATAATGGAACCAAATTTGAATCAGCCTTGAGAGCCTCATCTTTTACAATGTAAGTTAGGTTTTGAAGCACACCTTCATCTTTCTTTGGAGGAATTGTGATAGTGTAAGGACTTTTCAGTACGGGAATGGCACACCCTGCCAACAATAGCCACAAAAATTATACATGAGAGACTAAAAATGACTGCCAATATCTCATCCCAGTTTGTATTACAAAAATCGTCAGCCGGGTGGAATGCAAGATGAAAGTTTCAAGAATAGTTCGGTATGAAGAATAATTCAAAATTGACTAATAATCAACAAGTACCAGACAATTAAAACTTCGCACATACGATGTAGGGGCTTGGGGATGAAACCCAAGGCATCCAGGAACAGAAAAAGTCGAGTCTTTTTGTTGCATTGACCTGCTGCATCAAAAGGCAACATAAGTCACTCATGACAAGTCGAAATCACCAATTGCAATAAATTAAGAGCTTTGTGAGGTTGATAGACTCGTTTGGGATATATATTCGCCACCAACATCTCCTACAAAATAGACTTCTACACCTACATCACACAGATTATCTAGATGGTAATTTCATACAATAAGAATGATCAAATTATTGTTGAGGCTAAGTTAAGTGAGTAGGGAGCTAGGACATCATCTAGGATACGTAATTCAGAGGAAACAAGTGAAGTGCATTGCACTTGCATGGCAAATATAGTTGAGACAAAGGACCCCCATGCTTTTGAAAAAGCTTCAAAAGAAGATTCGTGGAGATAGGGTGTGTATGAGGAGATTGATTCAATAATGAAGAATCAGACATGGGATCTCAATGCTCATGGAGTTCCCTTTTAGGAAAAAGCCTATTGGATATAAATGGGTATATAGGACAACGCTCAAATTTGATGGTATGATAGCCCTTGTTGCAAAAGGTTATGCTCAACAATTGGGCATTGAATGTAAATAAATTTTGCACATTTTGCAAAGATGAATATTATGAGTACAATTATGGCTTTGGCGGCATAATTTGGTTGAGACATTCAGCAATGGATGTCAAGAGTGTATTCTTGAGTGGTTATCTTGAAGAGGAAGTATATATGGAGCAGCCAAAGGGTTCTAGAGGTCAATGGAAAGAGAGAACGTGGTTTGCAACTTAATGAAAGCTTATATGGCTTAAAGCAGGCACCCATGATATGGTATACAAGAATTGACAAATTTTTGGAGCATTTGAGTGTTAAATAAGATCTTTCTTCAAAGTCTGACATGCAGGACTTGGAGCACTACAAGTCTTTTGAGGGATTAAGGTTTGAAGATCTATACATGGTATAGCCATTTATCGGTCTAAGTATGCTCATGAAATTTTGTCAAAATTCAACATGTCTAACTGCAAACCAATTGAAACACCATATGATTCAAGTTTGAAGCTAACAAAAGTGGAGGATGATGAAGATGTAGATGAGACTTTGTATACCTACTTTATTTAAAGTCTTATTTACTTGACCATTATTCGACTTGACATACTTATGTTGTCAATATGGTAAGTCAATACATGTCAAAACCTAAGATGGTACAATAGAAAGCAACTGAAGAATATTTCAACACATTCATGGTCATGGTACAATCACTTTTGGCATTGGTACAAATTATTATAATATGAAGTTACAAGGGTATGTAGATGCTAATTGGGTTGGAGATGCTAACGATAGATCAAAATAGGGTTTACTTTTAACCTTGAAACTAGTGCTATCAAATGGAGTTCTAAGAAGCAGCCTACTAGAGCATTGTCTTCTACATAGATAGAATATCACGCAACTACAAGTGCCCTGAAGATGCTTAAAAATTCACCTAAGCCAAACAACATTTCAGTGTGAGTCATGACAACTAGCGTATTTAGTTTCAATAATTTAGTTAGCAAAAAAAGTTTACTATATAGATAAAGCTAATAAACCAAAGCTATATAATATGGTGGTGGGATCAGGGTTGCATGAATACCATGGCCTGACAATTTTGTGCAATTTGAGCAAAATCCTGAACAAATGATTGAGCTACATCATCAATCTTAGTGACACATATTGTATGAATAAGAGTGAATGGCCCAAGTAAACTAACCACCACTTTCAATGTGCAATAGCGAGATTATTGTAATGTCTCCTCTCTTTGGGCGAGCAATATTGATGATTTTTTGTTTCAAAGCCAACATACCAACCATTAGTTACTGATTGACAGCTCATCCACTTAATGTACAATAGATTACATAAATTGCAAGAGTCATGCCTTGCATGTATTTCACTTAAGACAATCACATCTACCTAGCCTACTAACCGTTCAAGTTACCTCCAATGTAAGGGAGAGACTTCTGGTTCAAATGTCACACATAACTAGTGTGATGGGTGTTAGGTTGGAACTTAGACTTAGACTTAGGCATACATTAGATCTAAGTCAAAGGCACATTGATGAGAAGACTGACAAGTATACATACATGTAAAAGCACAGCCATTGATATGGTTAACCTATTGAGTATGTTATGATTATTCTTAGATGATCTACTTTGAGTAGATGAATCCAATTTCATACACTTGCATATAATGGAGTGCTCTCATCATCTGACTTTGTACATGCTACTTACTAAATCAATCCATCTTCTTATTGCGATCAGTATCATGTCAGAATGTATGCTTCTCTGTAGTTTTCAGTAACTGATAAATCTCTTATTGTTTCGTCTGATCTATTGAATACTGCAATATTCTACACATCACTTCACTCTGTAATTGTTTGGCAACGAAATCACTTCAGTACTAATGATTTCAAAGTTAGTTGCTAAAAGATCAAACGTGAAGATTGTCATAATAGCTTTGTTTGATTTATAGTAGGTGTAGTCATGCATAAGGAAGAAGGATCATTCCGCTGCGCTCGATTGGTCGTCCATAGACTTCGACTTATCGACTCTTCCTCTTCCCTTCCTTCTTCCAACATGGTATCAGAGCGATATCATTAGATACTTTTCATGGTATCAGAGCTCTATACTCTTCATAGTATCAGAGCCATGGCTATTCTTCAATTCAGTATCCGATAATTGATATCCAATGGTAGCGTCACACGGTATCATTTTGAAGTCATCGATTTATCGACAGACTAACTGCCAGATGAATTCTCAAAACAAAGCTGGTCTCATTGCAGAGAAGCTTAATGGATCCAATTATTATTTGTGGAAATTTAAGATGAAGACCTTGCTAATCGCCAACGAGTTGTGGGATGTTGTCACAGGTATTGAACTGAAGCTTGAAGATGATACAGCCGACTCAAAATGGAAATCGAAGGATGGTAAAGCTTTTGCGCTTATCATACTCAATATATCAAACACTCAGAGTGGCCACGTATCTAAAGCTCAAATTTCAAAAGAAATATGGGACATCCTAAGCTCACTATATGATGTGAGGGACGTGAACTCCAAGTTGCATATCAGAAGAAAATTCTTCACACTCAAGATGTCAAATAGTGATTCACTTCAAAATCACGTTAACCAATTTAAGAATCTCTTGCAGCAGATGGCAGTCGTCGGATCAACCATCGACGATCAAGACGCAATTATGACATTGCTATCAAGCTTGCCTTCTACATATAAAAACTAGGTGATGATCATATCGACACACTCATATTTAACTCTCACTAGAGTTATCACTATGTTGTTGCAGGAAGATAATCGAAGAAGTCAAGATACCTCTTCGACTTCATCATCTCACGCTCTATATGTCAATAAAGGTTCTAAGCGACGGAAGAAGAAAAGCTCTAAACACAAGTCAAGCCTTGAAAACTTCTGTTCTAGTCAATAAGGCATTACTTTGGCATTATAGATTAGGACACTTGAATCATACATCTGTGTCGAACATGTCTAGACAATCCTTAACACTTGATCTCCACTATCCAACCAACAAAGTCGACCTCCCTGTCTGTCATAGCTGCATCCTTGGAAAACAGACCAGAATTCCTTTTAGATCAAGTCATAGGCATGCAGCAAAAGATGTTCTAGACGTTGTTCATTCACATATATGTGGTCCAATGCAAACTCCGTCGTTCCTTGATGCAAAGTATTTCATTACCTTCATTGACGAATATTCCAGAAGAACAGTTGTTTATTTAGCAAAAATCAGAGGCTTTCAAAATCTCTCGACAATTCAATGAGCGTGCAGAAATGGAAATTGGCAAGAAAATTACAGCACTGAGGTCCGACAATGGGGGAGAGTACATCTCTACCAAATTCAAGGAGTATTGCCTTCACAACGGTATCAAGCAACAGTTCATTGCCTCCTATTCGCCTCAGTCGAATGGACTTGCTGAGAGAAAGAACAAAACCTTAGTCGAATCGGCCAAGTGTATGCTTGCTCATGCAACACTTCCAAAAGTCTTTTGGGCTGAAGTTGTTTCCACTGCAGCTTATATCCAGAATAGATGTCCGACTAAAGGTCTCTGAGACAAAACACCTTATGAAGTTTGGACAGGCTCCAAACCATCATTATCAAACCTACGCGTTTTTGGATGTATCGCTTATGCGCAGATACCGCAAGATATCAGGAAGAAGCTCGACTTCCACAGTATCAAATCTATTTTCATCAGCTACACTACTTCAGATTAAGCTTATAAGTTGTATTATCCTGTCGAGTCGAAGATATTCACCAGTCGAGATATCGTCTTCAACGAAAGATCAATTCATCGACCTCAAAGGAAAGGGCAAAGCTCATACAGTCGAACTATCCGACATTCCCAAAATATCGAACATTTATGTTCCCAAGTCGACTGATCCTATTGAAGGTCCTAGCTCGTCTACTTCAAACGAACAGCTTATCAACAGCGAATCCGAAGAAGATTTTGCAGCTCAGCAACCACAGAACAATGAGAATAATCAACTTCGCTCATCTCCTAGAAAATCGACAAGAGATCGCAGACCACCTATATTGCCATATTCTAAACATCACTTCACTCTGTAATTATTTGGCTACGAAACCACATTAGTACTAATGGTTTCAAAGTTAGTTGCTAAAAGATCAAATGTAGAGATTGTCATGATAGCTTTGTTTGATTTATGATAGCGTAGTCATGCATAAGGAAGAAGGATCATTCCGCTGCGCTCGATTGTTCGTCCATAGATTTCGACTTATCGACTCTTCCTCTTCCCTTCCTTCTTCCAACATAAAGATCCAAGGGAGATCAAAGAAGGACAAAAAAAATAAATAAGAAGGGAGGAGAGATTAACTCATGGGACGCGCTAACGTTGTCCAGCGCAAACTAGGTGAAGATCCAACGTAACTTGGGAGGAGTTGGTCAAACGCATCTTGCCTAGTCTAACAAGAAGATCGTTGACTTGTGCATGTAGGCACCCAAACTTAAAAGATCCGTTGTTGTCCCACCTACCAACGCAAGCACTACAAGCTATTAAAGAAGGTGTGTGCTGCCAGGTAATAAGTTAACATTGCAAGGTCAAAAGTTATTGCTACTTGAAACATTTCTACTGTAGTTTGTTGAGCCAAGACTGTCACTTGATCTCTATTACATGAGTTCGTAGAATTGTTGCATGAGTTGGGTTGCTGCAACAAGGAAAATTTGATCTTTTAGTATTGGAGCAAAGTGTTGCACGCCAAGGATCAAGACAAGGAAAATCATCGCTCCAAGGATGAGGACAATACAGCAAGGCATATTTCTAACGGAAAGCCATCGCTGGCAGCACATAGTCACACGAAAGGATTGCTGCATCAAAGAGAAGTTGGATGGAGTTAGGGTTGAGAGGTTGCGTCACCTTACTTAAATCGCTAAAGGACTCAGCAGATTGTTGCATCTACATTTGGCACATCGTGCACGCCTGGCTGAAAGCTGCAACTAAACTTGGCTGGCACACAAGCAGGACTACGTTATCTACATTGCACCCATCCTGTAAACCAGCCCAGGCCAACATTAGAAGTTTTACAGTATTGTGGGAGAAAACAGGACTAAAGAGATTGATAAGACGTCTTTGTCCATCTACTAGGTATTTTTTTCTTGGTCTTTTGGTATGATCCGTCCTAAGAAAGAAGAACTATAGCTTTGTATCCACTCGAAGATTTGCAACAACCAAGAAAATAGTGCTGCTTGAGGCAAACATTATCTTCACTGGTTTGCAGTCACAATACAAAAAAGAAATCTTATTCGCATAATTGGGGGCTGAACAAGACTTGATTGGGGAAGCATTGCTACACGTGCGTTGAGGCTCACATGCTCGGTTTGCCAGGAAGTAATCACTACATTTCCAAGTAGCAGGCTTCTTTATGTTGAAAGTTGCTCTCATATGAGTTGGAAAATCATTGCCAACAAGCTCGTTACTGATCAGAAGCTTACTACTACATGAGTGGAGAGGGGTCACTACAAAAGGCTGCTACTAAAGATTGCTACAGATCCAGACTCGCTCCACAATTTCACTATTGATCTGTTCATTGCAAGTGAAAGTAGCTACACGGCAAGAGTAAGTGCTGAGCACCAATAAATTGTTTCAGGCCATCGATTTCAAATATTGGACAAGTCCGAGATTTGCAGATCAAATTGCAACCTACACTCAGTGCTGCTACACGAAAGCAAATTTGCACATCAAGCTAGAAGATTCGTTGCAAGAAGGTTGTTTGAAGGGGGAGCTAACAAGGCATTGCTCCAGGCCAGAGTTTTGGCATGACTAGATCCAATGAAAGGTAACTGACAAAGAAGATTTCTTCATCACACCAACTATAGAAACACTGAGTGGAAAAACTCGACCTTGGCGGATCTGACTGGTTGATTGGATCAAATTTGCATCGGTCACCGGATACTACTCAAAGGTGGGTGGTTCTTGATTAGAATTCTTGGCGAGTATGAGGAGCAAACATTGCTTGGAAGGTGATGCCATGCATGCAAGTGAAGATTGCAGATACATGCAGGTGTTGCATGTTAATTTGTGTTGCATACAAGTGTTTGCTACATGGTGTGTTATAGTGCATGAGGTTCTATTTATGAGGAATACATAGCTTGAAGAACAAGCTAACTTGTTTTGCAGCTATTCAAACCTAAGATGAAGTTGTATAGTGTGTCTTGTCATATAGGCTGTGGGTCCATATCTAGGTTAATGAACGATATTCAAGTCTAAGTTACTTGAACAATTTATACTGAGATGGCTACATAGGGGAGGACTTGAGGAGATGGTTGTTGCAGTACAACAAAGCAATTTTGTGAAGTTTGTGCTTCACGATATCTTATTGTGGTGGCAAATGACAAGTTTATTGTTGCAGGTGGTAGTTCTGACAAGCTCTATGGGGGATTCGCAGATACCGAAAACATTCACGACAAACGGAGCTGTAAGAAGTTTCATTCAACAACAGGTCACCACTAAGAGGGAGTTTAGTTCTACTAGTGAAGTTCTTCTATTGAGGGGCGTTTAGCTTGTAGGAGCAAAGCTGAAACGTGGTCAGGTCACTAGTTGATCTTCAGGAACAACAGTAGGTCAACTGGTCTTTGAAAGGGAAGACATTTCATGGTAACAAGCAAATCATTATTCTACTTCATCAATTTGAGAATACGAAGTTATCAGGGAGCATCTAAAGCTTTGTGTTGGTAGCAATCCAAGTGTAAAGATCCAAGATTTCTTGCCTTTCTGAACTGTTTTTTATAGTAACCTGTTCATGAGGTAGGAACTTGCTTGTCTTATCCGAACTAGTATCACTAGGGATTCAATGCGAATAAAAGTAATTGTCAAGTAGATTCCCAATTACCAACCGAGTCATGGTTGCTTGTTCATGTGCTGGTTCCAAATTTGTCTTGACATCAAGTGGGACATAATCTAGCACGATCTAGTCGATGAACATATGGGCCAATCTATGAAGTATCTTAACCTCAATAACAAACAACAAATAAAAGCTTGAAGGAAACTAGCTATGGAAGCATCAACAATACAAGGAAAGCTTAACCACCACAAGAAACCAAGGTTAGGAGCTCTAAATGCTTGATTGATTGAGAGAGGAGGGCATGGGCCTCCTTGAGGGTGAATCCTCCCTTACGTAATTAGGAACTATTGAGTTGTCATCACCAACTTGAATCGTATGCCACATGGCATGCACACTCGGCCACTTGGACCCAACTTGCACTTATTTTAACTTACAAAGAGGGGTACAATGTATTTACATTGAAATTGCCCCCATGACAAATGCATGACATAAAACCCTGTAAGTGCCTAGAGGTTGAAATAGGCATTATATTTCAACACCCCCACTTAATGGCTATTTATTCAATGAGTCAAAACTTTTCAAATTTCTCTTAAACTAAGCGGCTTAGTGAAGATGCCTGCAATCAAATCTTCGGTGCCACAGAACTCGAGCTGAATTTCCCCACTATATGCACTTTCTCCCGTATGACGTGCTAGTCGACCTCAATGTGTTCTGTCCTAGCATGGTATACGGGATTCTTCGCAAGCTGAATGCAACTCTAATTATCACAATACATCATTATAGTAATCACTTGAGCAATCTGCATATCACCCAACAAGCGCCTCAACCATATAGGCTCGGAGGTGGCCCTCGTAGTCGCCCTGTATGTCAAAGACAATGCTATCGTATGTTGTTTCTTGCTACACCCAAAAACTGCCCCTGAACACAGGTGAAATAAATGAATAACATGTTGTTGATCTACGATCATCCTTTGTCTCCTACCCAATCCGCATCAAAATAACCTTTCAATTGAGGGTTTCCATCATCCGTGTAACCTATGCCATATCTAAAAGTTTCTTTTACATACCTCAAAATCCGCTTGGTTGATTTCCAGTGTGCCTCTATAGATTTACTCATAAACCGACTTGCAACATGTCTCGTCTGGTATTTGTAGGATATATCAAGCTACCCACCAATTGACACTATAGTGTTTCCTCTACAATTGATGTCCCACCATCCATGGATGGCTTATTACTTGTATCACTGGGAGTGGCTATAGGCTTGCAATCCTACATATGGAATCTTTGAAAAAGCTAATTTGCATATTTTGCCTGGGATATAAAAAGAATATAATGTTTCCTCCAAACTTCTAATCCTAGGCAATAATGTATCAAGCCCAAATCTTTCATGCCAAATTCACGTGAAAGATCCTTTTTAACCTCAACAATAAATGCTACCTGTGATGATTAGATCATCAACAATCTCGATGTGGAGTCATGTGTTTAGAGGCACCAGAATCTATGTACCAACCAACATTCCTGGCATGAGTTGCCAATGCAGCAGTGAAAAGTTCAAATTGTCCACCTTCTCGACAAAGTGACCTATTTGCTTCTTGCAATTCAAACATTTGAGTTTGCAAAGACATAAGTAAGTTCGACATTAAGTCTAAAAATCTGCAAAACAGTTCATCAAAAATAACCCTAATTTAGGATGGACATATTTTCATGGCAGTTTTAAGGACAAGGTAGCTTCAAAATGTGTATCACACTTTAGAGTTCGGAACATCACAATGCACAAGAGAAAACATTATTGGAAGTTGATATAAAAAATTTCATGTGAGCTGCCAAAAAACATTTGCAACCTTCAAACATTTGAGTTTGAAAGGTTTATGCAAGTTCGACATGAAGTTTAGAAATTCTCAAACGTATGTGATGAAAAAAAGGTTATTGGATTTCTAATTGGAACTACTCATTAAAAAAATCTTAGAATAATAAGACATTATCCAATCAGCCAGAGAGAGAGAGAGAGAGAGAGAGAGAGAGCTGATCTCTCATACAGTACCTGCAGAGGTGACTGAGATGGATCCACATGACCATAAGAGCAGAACTGAAATAAGAAGCAGCCAACAAAACCACATAACTCCGGCAGCCACTAGCAATTGTAGCAGGGTTTTCTTGCTGGTGGCCTTCAACAGCCTGCTTTGAAGGCGTACAAATTCCTTGCCTGGTAGCCTGTTTGAACTCTGACGCACATAAGGGATCTTTTCAACCATGGCCGGTTTATCAAGCCAACATTGCTTGAATGTCCACATGTGCAACCGATGGGGATCTCTGGTTTGTCAATGTTTCAGTTCAGTTTGCATAGTCTGAATAGTTCACCTCCAGTAATGCATCGATAAATGCATATAGTCAGGTACTATGTTGCTATCAATAGCATCGTTTACTCTGCTAATATCCATTTCCAGCCATCTGATTGTTGATTGCCTCACTTCCCTTATATCTTCAAAGATAGACTACTATCTGACTATGTTACCCTCTGTACTATACAATAGAGCAGTATGCCTCAGGTTTTAGGCTCACAGGTAAGGACCGTCAAAGAACCTGTGATTGTTTCCTTGCAAACTTAAGCTTAGGGCAATGCTCACATGCACTAAGTTGAAAAGTTCGCAAATTTTTTGTAGCGCTTCATGACTGTGTTACGAAAATATCTCAATCATAGTAATTTCTTCAGGAAACGGTGCTGCTTCGCCAACCAAGCATCTTCTAAATTGGGTTCTTCAATCACTGATAAGATTGGCTTAATTAACTAATATGGATCTCATATTTGCTTCACTAGCTGATAGGAAGCACAGGTTTGCCATAGCAACAAATAAGAATCACTGAATTGCTTCAGCGTACCAACACTACGCTCCTCAGCCAAAACAGCAGCTCACACTTCTCTCAGAATGACATAACGCATACAATCTACTAGGTTTCAGTTTCCTTCTACACTAAGCTTCAGCAAATGTACATATCTGTTCACTACTAATGAGCACAATGCTCCAGATCAAAAAGCCACGGCTGAAGTTCAAAAGCCTGATCACTGACTCTATGCGTATTTTTGCGTTCCACAAAACCGAATCCAACTGCAAAAAGGTTGCATTACATTCTTATTTTGTAGAACTACGATGCCGCCATTGTTGTGAAAATTTCGAGCAACTCTGTCGGCTTTTTGATAAATACACCATCATCAAAACTTATGCTACTTTCAAAACTTTTGCTATTATGAAATTTAATGCTATAATCAAAACCTATGCTACTACCAAAACTTCTGCTACGATCAAAAATCTTGCTAATATCAAGAATCAAGCTACTATCAAACTTATGCTTCATTTGCAACAAGAAGGAAAACTTATCAGAACTTATGGTATTATTACCAGAATTATGGATCGACAGCTTTGTGACAATGGATCCAACAGGAAACAGGATGGATCGTCATCGAACGAACAGCGCGGGGGCCGAGAGAAAAAAAGAGAGAACGCCATGTATTTTACGCCTGGCCGATCCATTTTTGCCACATGGCATACGTGACACCTGGACTCTCGCGCGGTCGAATCCAACGGTGTAAGATACAGCTAGCACATGAGGGTAAGGTGGCGTCAAACATTCTCGTCACATGCAGACGTCCACCTCCGGGGATGCGCCCCCTTTTAGGGCTCTTGTCTTTTGTTAGGGGAAGGACCCCACCCTATGGCCTTTCTCGTCCTAAGAGCCTTGAGGCCCTCCCAAGTGGCAAGGCCTCAGCTGCCCTGTAAGAAGGAAGGCCTCATGGTGGGATCCTTTTCCAATGTAAAAACTAGCAACGCAATTTTAGTCTTGCATTGTGCTTAATGATTTGATTTGTTGGTCTTGCCTTGTGGTAAAGTTGGTCAATGGAGTTTGGAAGGAAGTCAAAGTTAAGGGATAAATTGTGAAGGTAGTCTTAACTTTTGAGACTTAGACCTTAACAAAAGTTAGGAAATACATTTCAAAATTTTGCAAAGGATTTAGGTCAAGACCAAAACCAAAACATACCGTTTGTTTTGGCAACGATGTTTTGTGTTTCTTCCCATCGAGGCTCGGCTCTAAGCCGCAGACGTTCTGTATGACAAAAGCGAATCAAAAAATTCCAGAAGGTAGACTACATGCCAAAGCTCTCTCTCTCTCTCTCTCTCTCTCTCTCTCTCTCTCTCTCTCTCTCTCTCTCTCTCTCTCTCTCTATATATATATATATATATATATATATATATAGAATCAATAAATGCATCATGAGATCGGCTTGAAATCCGGTGAAGGAATACTATCGATTTGCATTTGATAGATTGGGAGTTTTGCTTGATCTGATCGTGGATCTGATGAATGCAATTGATTGATGGATGGATTGAGTGAGCCCTGATGTGCGCCAAGTGCTGGAGAAGAATGCAAAGTATTTGCGACGTGGATCAGATGCCTCTACTATCATGCAATACGATAATGTTTTTCGAGCATTTTTCATTCCTCTCTGGCGCTGGCCTGCCAAGAGGACGGCCGTTTACTGCGAGAATTGTGGCCTTCTGTTGAAAATTAAGCCCACAATTGTCTCCTTGGTGAATGACTAATTTCTATTTCATGATTCTTCCTGCACGTTTATTGATCTTTGATCTAGGGTCAGGTGAAACCTATTCTGGGTTCAATGTCTGCTCATCTGATACTTGCAAGAATCACAAACTCCGACAGCCAATTTATTTGAAGAATGTCTACAACGGGCTTCCGACTGATCTCCAGCAAAGGGTGACCAATCCTGTCATAATTTCAAGTTCAGATGTTAAGTTTAATAACTTGAAGTCATTGAAGACTTGGACATCTTCAAGGACTTCCGCAAAGTTGCATTTAGAACAAGTCTGCAAAAATACATTACTTTCGCGACAGTCTGCAGAAATGAACTATGTTCACGACAATTTTGCGAAACTAGCATAGTTCAACAGTTTAAACTGTTTCGCGGCAGTTTCGCGAAACTTGTATAGTTCAAAAGTTTAACTTGTGCAGTTCAAAAGTTTAGCTGTTTTTAACACCTTCGGCTTTTGGGCACCTTCAGCTTTTTCGCGAAAACCCCGAAGAGAGAGAAAATGCCGAAGGTTGTCTATTTTGAACGAGGGATGTTCCCATCCACTTCCCATAATTTGTGAAGTGAGAGAAAACCACTTCCCCTAAAATGCGAAGTGAGAGAATTTGCGACGTCATCGACCACATCAACATTCCCTACGGGTTAACAGTATATATTATGTACAGATGTCACAAAAGCCATATACTTCTAAGTACAACAGCTTACCTAATAAGGTGACAAACATTTAATGTAGTTAATACATGGATGTAATCTATAAATAGATCATCCCAACACAGATTACAAGAGACGTTCTGTCCATAAGACATATTATTTGAGCCTCCCAGTTATGTCGTCATTTTGGTTGTAACCGTCATTGTTGTTTTTCAGTGTAATATAACAGCAATACACTTTTCTATCTATGTATAACGTAGATGAATGTTTATTGTGATTGAATGTACTCTATCGATGTTTGATCGCGCTTGTTTACTCACTCTGATCAGAACACGAACGTCTACGATGACTCAGTTTTTTATTAGACGATGGCTATCTTTGACACCTCAGGAACTCGCGATATCATACTGCTCTTTCTATCTATTCCATAACCAAACTTCTCATTGAATCTATTTTTCAGTAATACCACACATAAACCATTTCTAATCTCTTCGGTGGACTGTACTCTCGTTTTTTAGTATGAATTAATTTTTAAGATCCCGTTGGACAATTCGAACACCAAAAGGATGTGATTATATTTAGCATAAGCTTTCTATTAGACTGTTTTTGCATCTAGCAGCTGATTGTAACGGGAGAGCTGTTCCGCAATATTCCTACTCTCTTCTTCTTTCACGTT
This sequence comes from Diphasiastrum complanatum, assembly GCA_029204225.1. Classification (NCBI taxonomy): domain Eukaryota; kingdom Viridiplantae; phylum Streptophyta; class Lycopodiopsida; order Lycopodiales; family Lycopodiaceae; genus Diphasiastrum; species Diphasiastrum complanatum. The sequence continues at coordinate 295,799 of CM055106.1, read as the reverse complement.
CTTCTATCTTGGTATCGGAGCATAGCTCATATAAACCGAGAGATTAAGTGTGTTCTATTTGTATTACTGATTAGTATGTCTCATATAGGTAACTTTTCGTCATCATCCAACGAGGCTAGAATCATTGACAAGTTCAATGGTTCTAACTTCTATATCTGAAAGTTAAAACTCCGGATGATGTTGATAGATAGAGATCTTTGGGATGCAGCAGAAGGTGCTGACCTAAAACCAGAAGATGGTGATCAAGCAAAGGCATGGAAGATTAAAGATCAGAAGGCCCTAGCATGTATCACACTCAATCTGGCCGACTCCCAAATATCTCATGTTACCACATGCAAAACCTCTAAGGATACATTAGATTTGTTATCAAATCTCTATGAGACTCATGATGTAACCACTACATTTTAGAAGGAAGTTCTTTACTATTAGCATGTCTGATTCTACTATCATCACTTCTCACATCAACAACTTCAAGTCTTTATTGGATCAGTAATCAGTTATAGGATGTTCTATTCAAGATGATGATGCCGTTATGACCTTGTTTTCTTCTCTTCCAAAGTCGTATGAACACTTTGTGGTGATGATCTCCACACAACCCGACCTCACTCTTCAAAAGGTGATCGGTCATCTTCTTTAAGAAGAAATGTGGAGAAAGTCTAACAGCTTGTCTATCAAAGACAAATCCATGGCTCTATACAGCAAGAAGAAAGACTACTCCAAGGGCAAGAATCAAGTGCAACAGCAACAACAGAAACCTCATGTGAAAGATTTCAGATCATTATGATCCAATCTACTTGAATGATCTTTGGTTAGAAAGAGAAATACACTACCAATCTCACCAATGTAAAAAAAATCAGCATCTACACACAAAATGAGATGCAAACTCTAAAAGAACATGATCAAACTTGAATGAAATGAAAAAGTACTGTTGTTGTCCATACAAAACCAGCAAGCTACTGTATTTCACATGTGTGGATCCAAAAATAACAAATATAGATCATTCTACACATAGAATTGCAAGCAATCACCAAGATAGTGCACCAATGGATAGTAGAATCCAAGATAACCATGTATAGGCATGAAATGAGATAGAAAAGATAGAAGATAGCTCTCTCCACGAGTTACATCCTTTTATAACAGGTCCAAACCCTATTTGGCCACCTCCAAAATGGCTTTGTAGATCTAGAAATAGATCTAGTATAAGGTAGTCTATGTGACTTAGACAAAGCACAAGACTCACAAACATGATTGAAATCACTTAAGAAACTTGGAAAACCAATCACAACCTTCTTCCTTGTCATTACCTCCAATGACTAGAAGTTGAGGTGTCCCATCTTCTTGTGCCAAACCTCTTGAATAGAATTTGCTCCCTTGCAACACATTTAACATGGTTAGCAATAACACAAGCATCTAGTTTGAACAACTTCCCTTGTCTTTTACCTTTTCCAATCAAGACATCCTTCCTTTTGATCAAACAAGCATCTCCATCAAACTCCACCTTGAGGCCTTTACTTAGCATTTGGCTCACACTAATTTATTTCTTGGTAATAGATGGAATAAGCAAGACATCCTCCAAATGAACATTCCTATTTGTAGAGAGAGAAATAGGAATTGTGCCAATCCCTTTGATTGCACACTCGCCATCATTGGCCATGTAGATCACCCTCTTGTCATCTCCATATCCCAACAAAGAAGTGAAGTACTCTTTGTGAAAGGTCATGTGTAAACTTGCTCCACTATCAATCCACCAAGGATCTAGATATCCATCTTTAGCAAGCATACATGAAGACATCAAAAAAGCATCATCATTTGCATCTTGAACATCCAAACCATCCTCATCAAGAGTAAGATTACCTTACTTGTCTCCTTGATATCTCTTCTTCTTGTAGCACTCACTTGCAAAGTGTCCTTTGATGCCACAATAGAAGCACATGAGCTTTGATCTATCCTTCTTTTTTTCACTTGAAGAATCATCCACTTGATCTTGCCCTTTAGACCACTTACTTTTGGTTTTGCCTTTTGTGAACATAGCATCATCTTGAAGTGTTGATGTAGATCCACCTTTTGCTTGAAGCCTATATTCCTCATTGATCAAGATCTCTTGAAGATCCATCAAACTTGGCAAAGTCTTTTGAATAGCAATACTTTGAACAATGTTAGCATGAGCATCCAACAAGCCATTCAGAAATACTTGAATAAGCTCTCCTTCCTTAATGCTTTCATCAATGCAAGCCAACTCATCGTTCAATGCTTTCATTCTCAAAACAAAAGTACTTGGACTTTCTTCATTCTTTTGCAAACAAGAAAAAATTTGCCTTCTTAGAGGCAACACTCTAGAAATAGACTTGGATTCATAAAGCTTCTTCAATGAATTCCAAGCTTCCAAAGATGATGTGCACTTACCAACTTCCTTGAGAAGCTCATTGGTAACATTCATCTTTATCATGTGTAGAGCCTTCTTGGCCCTCTTGTCATACCTCATTTTCTTGTTGTGTTGTTGGTCTCTCCTCCAAACCTACAACAATATCCAAAATATCATTCATCTCAAGAAGTGACTCCATCCTCACTTTTCACAATGAATAGTTACTTGAGGTGAGCATATCATTGGCATCCAACATGACTCCAATTGAGGTTGTCATGTAGCAATGATTTGATCTTATCTTTCAACCTGTTTCAATGAACAAAGCACTCTTTTGAACAACAACAAATGCTTTCAAAAGAAATCACCAAGATTTGAAACTATCTCAAAAATTCTCTTCCAGCACTTATACCAAGCAAATCAACACATAGAATCATGGAATCTTGATCAACCTATGATTTATCCTCAATCTAATGACTTTTGCCACTTCCTAGGATTGAAACACACTCAAATAAAGTCCGGCAACCTCATTATCTAGAGATCCAATCAAAATTAGGGTTTTGACAAAATCACAAAAAAATGACTATTCCAAATCTACATGCAAATGCTGAAATTTTGATATGCAATCTATAGGCCACCACTTAGGCTGATCCAATGATCCAAAAATCGGCCAAATCCAGTATGTGAATTCATAAATCAGAATTGATCAAGTATATTGACCTATATAGGGTTTTGATCTACAAAAGATCCAATCTACAAAAGCAAAAAACTTGATTTTGGTGTAGAATCCTCTCTAGCATGCTCTAGACTTGATATCTTCACCAAATCATTGATAGATCTGATCTCCTTTTTCATAAACTGAAATACAAGCTCTGATACCATGTGAAAGACTTTAGATCATTATGATCCAATCTACTTGAATGATCTTTGGTTAGAAAGAGAAATACACTACCAATCTCATCAATGTAGAAAAAATCAGCATCTACACACAAAATGAGATGCAAACTCTAATAGAACTTGATCAAACTTGAATGAAATGAAAAAGTACTATTATTGTCTATAAAAAACCAACAAGCTACTGTATTTCACACGTGTGGATCCAAAAATAACAAATATAGATCATTCTACACATAGAATTGCAAGCAATCACCAAGATGGTGCACCAATGGATAGTAGAACCCAAGAGGACCATGTATAAGCATGAAATGAGATAGAGAAGAGAGAAGATAGCTCTCTCCATGAGTTACATCCTTTTATAACCGGTCCAAACCCTATTTGGCCACTTGGATTTTCCTCCAAAATGCTAACCTTACTAATTTTGGGTCTAGATTCAATGTACCCAACTATTCAAATTTGAATCCACTCAAACTCGCATTCTAACTTTTCCACAATTTCAAAAAGTGTTTATTCAAATGAAATTTAGACTATTGAACTTTGAAAAGTCAATCTCTAAGTCTAAAACAATTTTTGGTCTTAATATGCCAAATATGGAAATATAGCAAAATGTGAGAAAACTAGTTGAATCTTTCACACCTCACACTCAAGGTGAGAATAGTGGATCACGAAAAAAGCTTTTCTGTAGATATTGCAAGAGAGCCAATCATGACATCAAGGAGTGTCATATCCGGATCTACAACGAGAGGAAAAAACCTCTTGAGTAGGTATTTGCTCACTTGCCATACATCCAACTTGGTTAGCAATAACACAAGCATATAGTTTGAACAACTTCCCTTGCCTTTTACCTTTTGCAATCAAGACATCTGTTGTAAAGCTACCCTTACAAGCTTTACTTCCGGCGCCATCGGCGCTAGCTATGTCTCCGGCGCCAGCAACGCCCCTGCTACTCCCGGCGCAATGGCGCCGGCGCCGCTCCCGGCGCCACTGTGACCAGAATCCAGCCGGCGCCAAGTTCCTATGGCTGAAAATCTTTGATCGGTTCTAGCGAAGTCCAGAGAGCTCAGATCGATGTGCAATCACCTCACACGATCTAGGCATGATTAAAGGAAGCCTGGGGATCAATAAAATCTAGAGAGAGAAAATGACTTTCTAGAAAGAGAAAATCCTAGAGAGAGAAAAACGTGCTTTACCAGCTTGGGTAGAGTGCTTGGTATGAGGGGGGGTGCCGAATCACACCAATACTATAGGGAGTGCGGGTTGCGACTCAGGGCGAGCTCCAACCAAGTCTCAGCCTCCCTTGATGGAATGTTGTCATGGCTCTCGCCTTGGCATGCTAGCGCCCCGGAGACTAGGGTCGGTCACACACTTGAAATGTAACCTTCTCAGATTTATCAATAAAGTGGGATTTTCCTCAAACTGACTCTGATTACCTTCTGGGTTTCAGTGTTCGGTAAAAGCGCCAGTTGTAAGGCCGCTTTCAAAATTTTTAACTTGGCACATAGCTGAGGGTCGTATCCCGGGACGCCAGCGGTATGCCGTCGGGACCATTCGGTCCGTGGCGCCAGCGGTATGCTGTCAGGACCATTTGGTCCAGGAACTGGTTGTTTCCATATCTATCGCGGCTTGTGGTTCTGAGTGTTCCTTGCATGAACGTGAATGGGTTAAGCTCTTGGGGAACGGGCTCTAATTTGTCGACTGAGTTGGATGGCTTGCTTGGGTGGATGTTACCTGTTTATGGCTGTCCAGTCTGGCGTGGCGCCAGGTTGGCTTCCAGCGCTCGTGACGAAGCTTTCAGTTGGTTAAGTCTGATGTAAGTCAGACCGCTTGCTTGGAATGGATGTTACTCGTCTGTAACGAAGCTTCGAGTTGGTTAAGTTTGATGTATGTCGGGCGGCTTGCTTGGAGGGAAGTCACCCACGTCGGGACCCCCGATCTGGCATGGCGCCAGGTTGGATCTCAATGTTGGTCCTCGGAACTTCAAGTTGGTTAAGTCTGATCGTTGTTGGCGAGTTGGCTGCTTGTATGTCAAGTGGGTTCGGATGGCAAGAGTTGAAGGCTGGGAAGCTAAGTCGTGGTTCCCGGCTCCCTTTGGGATGCCTGCGCTACATGTGGTATCAGAGCCGACTGGCCGGTCAGCTATGCGAATCTCACGGAAATGGCCACGGTTTGGGGTTCATCAAGACAACTGTTGTGCAAGGTGCTGCCCACAGTGTAAGCACGGGTGCATCCACGGTCGGGGTGGTTGGCAGGACGGGGGCTTGATGAGTCAAAGTGCTGCCCTTGAGGTGTAAGCACGGTCAGTTTCCGCGGTTCGGACCTGGCGCCGTCTGCACGTAGGACAGATGAGGCAATGTGCTGCCGTTAGGATGGTGTAAGCACGGTCTGTGCCTTGTGGGGTGCGGGGTGACATATTCATGATGACCACCGTTCGTTTAGCTATAAGGGCTATCGACCAAATTTGGTGGGGGCGTTACTGAGGCAATGTGCTGCCTAACGGTGAAAGCACGGGTGCGTCCACGATTTGGGTGGTATGCTGCCGATCGTTTAGCTATAAGGGCTATTGACTAAATTTGGTGGGGGCGTTACTGAGGCAATGTGCTGCCTAACGGTGAAAGCACGGGTGCGTCCACGGGGGTGGTATATTCAAGGATAGCTGCCATTCGTTTAGCTATAAGGGCTATCGACCAAATTTTGTGGGGGCGTTACTGAGGCAATGTGCTGCCTAACGGTGAAAGCACGGGTGCGTCCACGATTGGGGGGTACGCTGCCGATTGTTTAGCTATAAGGGCTATCGACTAGATTTGGTGGGGGCGTTACTGAGGCAATGTGCTGCCTGACGGTGAAAGCACGGGTGCGTCCACGAGGGTGGTATATTCAAGGATAGCTGCCGATCGTTTAGCTATAAGGGCTATCGACCAGAAAGTGGTGGGGCGTGACTGAGGCAATGTGCTGCTTAATGGTGAAAGCACGGATGGTTGGAGGGGTGTCCTATGTGGGCTGATTCTGTGATCGATTTGTATGGGCGCGGCCAGGCAAAGGTCCGTTGGCAGGACCATCTCAAAGAGGGACCTTGTCTTTGTTACTGTGTTAGTAAACCTACCTGAGTGTCTTACTTGTATGTATTCGTGGTGAGTCTTAGTACTCATGCTTTGCCTGGTTTGCATGATTGCTTGTGATACAAGGAGCTGATGGCTCGAGAAGGAACCTTTTCTTTTGAAGGCTGATACCATCAAACAAAGAGGACTACAGAATCTGAGCGGCGGATTTGCAGTTCAAGTACTCACACGTGAACGACAACGAAACGACTCAATGTTTGCAAAGGATGGATGGCTAGCCTATTTCTTGGGTTAGTTTCATTTGCGACAACGCCCACCAAACGCAAGCAGGAAGTCAAAAGTTGGAAAGGGCAATTTCAGGGGAGATCTTCTATGGAGCAGTTGGTCTTCATTTTGGGACGGCCACCTTCGGAACTGAAACTCACTGAGCATGGGTGATATCCAGTATCAGTTGGGTTTTTCCTCAAAGGGGAAAAGACTAGGATCCTCTTCAGAGATTGGCAACAAGTTGGATCGAGCCATAATCCTAGCAGATGGGAAGCAAAGTGTTGGAAAGGCTTTTTGTCCGAAGAACTCTACTCTAAAGTCCGATCAGCTGATTTATTAAGTGGAGGGGAACTATCACACACACCTCTCTCTTGGGGCAAATTTTGAATTAAAGTTGATCAAAACGGGGGCAAATTCAAGGTGACCTAGCCATACTCACACGAGGAGACTGGCGAACTTTGGACCTAATAAGTTGACAAGTTTTTGTTGTGGAAAGGAAAGTTTGTTATAGGCTTTCTCTGGACCAGCAATGATGAGGAAACATATGAGTACGCTAGCTTGTGTTACGTGTAAGACAGCTGATCAATGAAGGAACTGAGAAAGTTGAGTCTTGCATGAGAGACTTGGTATTTCGAACGGACGCTAAGGGACAGTTCGCGTTGAGATCGGACTAGTGCAAACTCTGGGTGCATGTGTCTGATTCAAAGAGAGCTACTTGAAGCCAAGCTCGATGTACACTTCCTATTTTGACTGTGAGGCAACTGACCAGTGATGGAATTGTGAAAGTCAAGTTTTGCGCGACGGACATGGTGCTTCAAACAAACGCGAAGAGATAGTTCGGATGCGGATCAAACTGGTGCGACCCTTTGGCTTTCCACGAGGTCAATGGTTACATTTGGGCTGATTCAAAGAGCTACTTCAAGCTAAGTGAGAGGTGCATTGCGGAGTACTCAATCTTTGCCTACCTTAAAGAGCCAAGATGGAAAAGTATCAAGATCAGGCTGGGACAAGGAGAGAAATCAAGGTGCAGAAGCAACAAGGCACGAAGTGGACCATAAAGTGTGCAATCAAACGATAAATCCTTCGGCTCAGGGAGCCTTGATACTTGTGCGGAACTGAACAAATCTGGAGCTCAGGGAGCTCAACACAAAGTGCATCAAGGACAAATCAGGAGCTCAAAGGAGTTCCAAAGTCGAAAGTCAGAAGCGACAGGGACGAACATTTCAAAGAAAGGCCTCTGTCACCAGTTAATAAGGTTCTCGGGTTTTACGAAAGCGATATCAAATCTACGCTTTTCCCAGACAAAGATATATTTTCAAGTTATGTAATTTTTCAGTACAAAGAGCTGAGCCTCCGACTTGTGGTGTGCCAGCTTCAATGTTAATAAAAAGTGGCCAGTAAATTGAGTACTGTGCCAAGTAGCTTAAATGTATAGTTATTTTAATTGGGAGACACCTTTACTTTAATCTGACATCTGATGAGGACATCAGATTTTATAAAGGTGGGGTGGATGTTGTAAAGCTACCCTTACAAGCTTTACTTCCGGCGCCATCGGCGCCAGCTATGTCCCTGGCGCCAGCAGCGCCCCTGCTGCTCCCGGCGCCAACGGCGCCGGCGCCGCTCCCGGCGCCGCTGTGACCAGAATCCAGCCGGCGCCAAGTTCCTATGGCTGAAAATCTTTGATCGGTTCTAGCGAAGTCCAGAGAGCTCAGATCGATGTGCAATCACCTCACACGATCTAGGCATGATTAAAGGAAGCCTGGGGATCAATAAAATCTAGAGAGAGAAAATGACTTTCTAGAAAGAGAAAATCCTAGAGAGAGAAAAACGTGCTTTACCAGCTTGGGTAGAGTGCTTGGTATGAGGGGGGGTGCCGAATCACACCAATACTATAGGGGAGTGCGGGTTGCGACTCAGGGCGAGCTCCAACCAAGTCTCAGCCTCCCTTGCTGGAATGTTGTCATGGCTCTCGCCTTGGCATGCTAGCACCCCGGAGACTAGGGTCGGTCACACACTTGAAATGTAACCTTCTCAGATTTATCAATAAAGTGGGATTTTTCTCAAACTGACTCTGATTACCTTCTGGATTTCAGTGTTCGGTAAAAGCGCCAGTTGTAAGGCCGCTTTCAAAATTTTTAACTTGGCACATAGCTGAGGGTCGTATCCCGGGATGCCAGCGGTATGCCGTCGGGACCATTCGGTCCGTGGCGCCAGCGGTATGCTGTCAGGACCATTTGGTCCAGGAACTGGTTGTTTCCATATCTGTCGCGGCTTGTGGTTCTGAGTGTTCCTTGCATGAACGTGAATGGGTTAAGCTCTTGGGGAACGGGCTCTAATCTGTCGACTGAGTTGGATGGCTTGCTTGGGTGGATGTTACCTGTTTATGGCTGTCCAGTCTGGCGTGGCGCCAGGTTGGCTTCCAGCGCTCGTGACGAAGCTTTCAGTTGGTTAAGTCTGATGTAAGTCAGACCGCTTGCTTGGAATGGATGTTACTCGTCTGTAACGAAGCTTCGAGTTGGTTAAGTTTGATGTATGTCGGGCGGCTTGCTTGGAGGGAAGTCACCCACGTCGGGATCCCCGATCTGGCATGGCGCCAGGTTGGATCTCAATGTTGGTCCTCGGAACTTCAAGTTGGTTAAGTCTGATCGTTGTTGGCGAGTTGGCTGCTTGTATGTCAAGTGGGTTCAGATGGCAAGAGTTGAAGGCTGGGAAGCTAAGTCGTGGTTCCCGGCTCCCTTTGGGATGCCTGCGCTACAACATCCTTCCTTTCGATCATGCAAGCATCTCCATCAAACTCAACTTTGAAATCTTTACTTAGCAATTGACTCACACTAAGTAAGTTCTTGGTAATGGAATGTATGAACAAAACATCCTTAAAATGAACCTTCCTATTTGTAGAGAGAGAAATAAGAATTGTGCCAATCCCTTTGAGTGCACACTCACCATCATTGGCCATGTAGATCACCTTCTTGTCATCTCCATATGCCAACAAAGAAGTGAAATACTTTTTGGAAAAAGTCATGTGTGAGCTTGCACCACTATCAATTCACCATGGATCTAGATCTCCATCATTAGCAAGCATACATGAAGACATCACAAAAGCATCATCATTTGAGTTTTGAACATCCAAACCATCTTCATCATGAGTAAGATTACCTTTCTTGTCTCCTTGATCTCTCTTCTTCTTGTAGCACTCACTTGCAAAGTGTCATTTGATACCACAATAGAAGCACTTTAGCTTTGACCTATCTTTCTTTTTGCCATTTGAAGAAGCCTCCCCTTGATCTTGCCCTTTAGACCACTTACTTTTGTTTTTTCCCTTGAATTTGCCCTTGATGAACATAGCCTCCTCTCCAACTTGAGATGTTGATGTAGATCCACCTCTTGCTTGAAACCTATATTGTTCATTGATCAAGATCTCTTGAAGATCAATCAAACTTGGCAAAGTTCTATGAATGGAAAGACTTTTACAATGTTAGCATGAGCATCCAACAAACCATTAAGAATAACTTGAACAAGCTCTCCTTCCTTAATGCTCTCATCAATGCAAGATAACTCTTCACTCTCAAAACAAAAATATTTGGACTCTCAAACTTTGAAAGATTTGTCTTCTTAGAGTCAAAACTCTAGTAGTAGACTTGGATCCATAAAGCTTGATCAATGAGTCCCAAGCATCCTTTGATGAAGTGCTCTTACCAACTTCCCTGAGAAGTTCATTAGTAACATTCATCTTTATCATGTGTAGAGATCTTTTAGCTCTCTCGTCATACCTCAATTATTCTTGTTGTGTTGCTGGCCTCTCCTCCAAACCTACAACAATATCCAAAACATCATTCATATCAAGAAGTGATACCATCCTCACTTTCCACAATGAACAGTTGCTTGAGGTAAGCCTATCATTGCCTTCCAACATGTATCCACTTGATTTAGCCATGTTGCAATGACCTGATCCTTCTCTTTCAACCTGTTCCAATGCACAAAGCACTTTTTCGAGATACAACAAATGTTTCCAAAAAGAAATCACAAAGATATGGAACCTCTCAATTTTCTTCTAGCACTTATATCTAGCAAATCAACACATAAAATGTAAAAATCTTGATCAACCTATGATCTATCCTAAATCTAATGACGTTGATTGGTCATGTGTTGAGTTGCTCCAGAATCGAGAAACCATGAATCATCCAAAAATGCGCTTTGATCTTTGACCATGAATGTGTCTTCGTCCACTTTGAACTGGGGAGATGATGAGACTGTGTTTGCTTGTTGATCAAGTTGCTTGGCTGCGTTCTTCGCTTGGAGAATTCGCTTGGAGAATACCTGCAAAACATCTTTTTCTTCGACTGTGGATTCGATGATTGTTCTTGACCCTGAATCGGCTTCTGATTCGTTGCAGCCTTCTTGGAGCCTTTCTGCTTCTGTCGTAGCGAGCCTTTGTTGACAAATAGAGCCTGAGAGGAGGAAGTAGACGAAGTGTCTTGACTTCTTCTATTGTTTTCTTGCAACAACATAGTGATAACTCTAGTAAGAGTTAAATCTGAGTGTGTCGATATGATCATCACCCAGTTCTCATATGTAGAGGGCAAGCTTGAAAGCAATGCCATAATTGCGTCTTGATCGTCTATGACTGATCCGACAATGGCCATCTATTACAAGAGATTCTTAAACTAGTTAATGTGACTCTGAAGAGAATCACTAGTAGACATTTTCAATATGAAAAATTTCCTTCGTAGATGTAACTTAGTAGTTACGTCCCTCGCATCATATAGTGAGTTCAAGATGTCACAAACGTCTTTTGACATTTTAGCTTTAGCTATGTGTCCAATCTGTGTATCTAATATATTGAGGATAATAAGCGTGAAAGCTTTACCGTCCTTCGATTTTCACTTTGAGTCTTCGCCTTCAGGTTTTACTTCTATAGATGTAACAACATCCCAAAATCCATCTGGAACTTAGTCTGTTGATTATATCGATGACGCTAAGATGCAGTAATGCCAACAATAAGAAATCAATTCTCTGATATTGAAAGGTTGAAAAGAATTTGATATCGCGAAAGATATCAAGTATTAGGATTTTTGCTCTGATACCATGTCGGAAAGAGGTGTTGTGAAGATAGGTCTAGCTCGAAAAGAAAACGAATGAAAATAATTTGAGGTCTAGAAAGAAAACTTTTCATTCATGACGGAAGAAACTATCTTCATCTTTGACAATGCATGACCACGCCTATCAATTTCAAACAAAACAATAGTGATAGAAATCACGTTTGATCTTATAGTAACTAACTTTGAAATCATCAGTACTATAGTGATTACGTAGCCAAACAATAAAACATTGAATTATCAGACAAGTAACTCATCGCAAAGAATTAGTCGTGAAGAAAATATAGAAAACGCATACATTTTGAGACGAAATTGAATGCAATAAAGGATAGTATTAATTCAGTATAAAAACGTAACAGAAGTAAATGAGTACAATAAGTTGCAGATCAAAATCGGGTACTCTAAGCACTTTCCGAATGGCTAAAAGAAAGTATGAATCAAGCGCAATGCTGATAAGCAGTGGGCAATAGCAATCTCTAAACAACTCTAAGAAGTGAGCTAGAATGCTCAGGAGTGTTCAAGCTCGTAGGCTTGTGAGAGAGAGAGAGAGAGAGAGAGAGAGAGAGAGAGAGAGAGAGAGAGAGAGAGAGAGAGAGAGAGAGAGAGAGAGAGAGAGAGAGCTAACTATTCAAATGCTTCTGATAATCTTAAAACTGTATGAATATGAACAACTATTTATACTAAGAAATTAGATCATAAATTGCAATTGTCAGTTGGCTGATCTCCTTTGACATCCATCTGGTTCCTTGTCATTGATTGTTGATAAGCAGTGGAAATTGGCCTTTAAGCGTCTGTTTGCATAAATGAACCAAACTGTCACTTTTGTAGAAATGAACTAAAACAGGCACAGGCGACACTGTCGCAAAAAGTGACACTGTCGAAATTTTGTGAAAAACCTGACAGTGTCTTAAAAATTGATTTAGGGTTGTTCCACACATTGCCAGAGTCAATACTTTAACATTTGAGACACTTGGAGAAAGCGAAAAATGCGACTCTGCATATCACAATCTTGACAGGCGAAAAATGCGAAAAAGGATACTGCATTTTCCGCAAGATTCCTGACAGGCGAAAGATACGACACTGTGGTAACACTCCGTGTAATTCTGCATAGTATGTAAAAACACTTGTAAAACTTCATACTGTGTAAAGAACACGGGAAAATCCGCAGAACTGGATAAACAACATATGAAGATTATAACTGATTATTCGATCAGTAAGAAGGAGAATATCCAACAACTTTTCCAGTCACATGAGAGTTATCGACAACAAGTGGATCTTCAAGAAAAAGATCAACTCTGATGGTTCCATTGCTAAATGGAAAGCGCGGCTGGTTGCCAAAGGATTCACTCAAGTCCAAGGAGTGGATTATCAAAAAAATTTCAGTTCTGTCGTCAAGATGCAGTCAATCAGGACTCTGATTGCGTTAGCAGCAGCGGAAGACCTCGAAATGCACCAAATGGATGTCAAGACAACATTTCTCAATGGAAACGTCGAAGAGAAGCTGTATACCTTCCAATCGGAAGGATTTGAAGTCAAATGCCAAGAGCAGAAAGTGTGCAAGCTGCACAAAGCAATCTACGGTCTGAAACAGGCCGCAAGAGCATTGTTCGATAGAATCAACTCTTATCTCATTCAATTAGGATTTGCAAACAATTCAGTTGACTGGAATGTTTATTCAAAGCATATAGGCACCAGTTCAGTTCACATAGCTCTTTACGTAGACGATGCATTTATTTTGTCTAACGACACTTCTCTTTTGCACACTACTAAGAGTGATTTGTCAAAGGAATTTGACATGATTGATTTAGGAGCTGTCAATTCTTTGCTAGGAATTCACATTACCAGAAATAGACTTCAAAAGAAGATCTATCTTAGTCAGCAGACATATATAAAAGGCATTTTAGAAAAGTTTCATATGTCTACTGCAAGCCAATTGATATTCCAATGGATCCAAGTATAGTATTGACTAAACCTTCTTGTGCTGAGACTAATAGTGAAGTACTCGACTTAGCGAAGTACCCTTATCATTCACTAATTGGATATCTAATGTATGCAATGTTGTGTATTAGACCAGATTTAACATACATTGTTAGCACGTTAAGTCAATTCATGTCTAATCTTAGGATCTCTCATTGGAAAGCATTAAAGAGAGTGACGAGATATATTCAGGGAAGTTTAGATCACATGTTATGTTACGATGGAAATGCTATCAACCCACTCATCCTGCGAGGCTCCTCCGACTTAGATTGGGGAGGAACAGTCTCTACCAGAAAATGTACCTCTGGATTTTGTTCTATCTGGCAAGGGGGCTGATTTCGTGGAACTCAAAGAAGTAGAAATTAGTTGCACTTTCTTCGACTAAGAGAGAGTACATCACAGCATGTCAAGCTTCAAAAGAAGCTGTATGGATCAGGTTGTTACTTCATGACTTACATTACACTCAATTCAATGCTACCACCATTTTGTGTGACAACTTGAGCTGTATTGCACTGTCACTGAATCCCAGATTTCATGACAAATCCAAGCACATAGAAATCCAGTATCATTTTATTCGGGAGAAAGTCTTCTCAGGGCAAGTAATCCTTCAATACTGCTCCACAACAGAAATGGTCACAGACATCTTCACCAAAGCGCTTCCCAGGATCAAGCATCAGAAGTTCTTCAGCATGCTAAACCTGACGAGAATACCAAGGCACCAACTGTGACCTTAAGGGGGACTGTTGGAAATTAAGCCCACAGTTGTCTCCTTGGTGAATCATAACTTAGACAGCCAATTACTTGAAGAACGTCTACAACGGGCTTATGGCTGATCTCCAGCAAAGGGTAATCGATCCTATTATAATTGCAAGTTCAGATGTTAAGTTTAATAGCTTGAAGTCATTGAAGACTTGGCCATCTTCAAAGACTTCCACAAACGTGCATTTAGAACAAGTCTACAGATTTACATTACTTTTCAGCAATCTGCAGAAATACACTAAGTGTCGCACAGTTCGCACTTTTCGCACTTTTTCAAAAATTGCGACACTTGTCTTCGACTTCTTCTATTCAACTATTTTGAAAAAGTCAACTTGTTCACAGTTCAACAGTTTAACTATTTTCAACACCTTCAGTTTTTTTGCATTTTTTCGAAAAATGCGAACAAAGATAGATTCTAGAAGGTTTTCTATTTTTAAGATATAAACTATTAAAGACACCTTCGCCAGCTTTTTAGGGACACCTCAAAGTTGTTTTAAAGACACCTTCGGCTTTTTCGCATTTTTTCAAAAAGTGCAAGAAAGTCAGACTGTAAAGACTGTTGGATTTACTCCTCCTCTCCTAAATCCCAATTTTAATATGCCTCCATTCATGCTGCATATTTTTCTAACGTTGTCACGTAGTCTGCATTTTCTACACGCAAATTTGAATAGATGAAAAAAAGACGAATGAATCGTGACAATGTGTTCTTACACAGGTCATGGTGATAGGCGAAAAAGGGGACACTACCTTACTGAATGCCAAAGGTGCCCTAACAGATAAGGCACCCTGTAAATCTTATCCTAAGGCCATTCGTAAGAGTGACGCACTTTTGCGTCATCACCAACGTTCACTTCAGTACCTGCTGACGTCGCACTCTTTTTACGCTCACCCCATGCAGTTGTGCTAACAAATTGGACAACGATTGCAGCCACCCATGATCTCCTACAAATAGCACATCCACTCTGTACTTTCGCATCTGTACACATGTAATATTATGTATATATATATTGGATACCATCTACGTATTCGATAATGATGATCAGATGATCAAGTGAGTGAAGAAGAGACTAAGAGAAGAGGTTTCATTAGGGCACGCGATTTCGTCCGCTACAATCTTGTGCTCTACCTCATAGTGACTTGTATACTTGATATACTTAATCTTATATAGTTCATTTGTTCTGCGTTTTAGATCTGTCAATTTTGCTATGCTTATTCTTCATTTTGTCTGATCTTTCTTGTTGCTCTTTCTGGTAATAGACGATCAGCTTTTAGTCTTGTCTTTCGCGAATAATTCGTGACTAATTATCAGTCGAGCACAGTCTAGCTCTTCATGAATCATTCACGACAGATAATTTGTCTTGCAATTCGCAACAAATTATTCATCTAGCGCTTCATCCATTAAATGTTTGGATACGTAATCTAGAATGACTGTGATTTCTATCACTAAAGTTCTCTTCATTCTGATAGGCGTAGTCATGCTTACGGAGAGAGTCAGATAATATATTCCACTGTGCACGAACATTTTTTGTTCAAGTTTGCTTCTCGTTCGTTTCTTGTTCGAGTTCGTTTCTCGTTCGTGTTCTTCATTTATTCTTCCTCCCTCACTCCCAACATGGTATCAGAGCAATCTTTATAGCTTGATTAGCTCCCATAGTACAAGACTCTACTAGCCAATAGAGTAATTGTTTTCTTGTTGTGTATTTTTCAGTATCAGATTTTCATTCTTAAGTCACTGATAGTTTCTCCTATCACTTAGACTAATTCTTCCACATGGATTCCCAAGGGAAAGCCAGTCCTCTCATGGACAAGCTTGATGGAGCCAATTACCATCTGTGAAAATATAAAATGAAGACTGTACGAATGGCAAAAGAATTGTACGATCTTGTTACAAATGCAGAAGGGAAACCCGAAGGGCGACAATCGCCAGATGAAGGCTGAAGGATGGAAAAGCTTTCGCGCTGATCATCATAAGGGATTCTTTGCCACTACAATCTTGCTTACAGCTTTCTTGTTTTTCAATAATTACATTAGTTTTTTCTGTAGCCCTTGGCTCGAATTTGTAGATTAGATTTTTCCTTGTGGAAATAGCTGGGACGACGATTTGTAGACATGATTTTTCCTTGTAGAAATCACAGTCTAATAAGGTGATTACCGACACTTTTTCAATGGAAATTCATAGCAAATTCTTGTTTAGGTGTTGATGAAGAAGGCTTATGCCTCTCCTGCAGGCATGAACCGTTGGCTCACCAACTCAAAATCGCTGTCTGTCTTAGCATTTTTGGACGAAAACCAACTTTGAACCCTGTTTCTTGGTGATAACAAGGATTCAATGAGTTCTTTTGACTGAATCAATTGATTCTCGCTGATTTTCAGCCTAGAATGATAAAGAAATCTCTGGTTCTGATAGTGATTGAGGGCCAATAGGATCTACGACGGACTCGCTGCTTGTCAATTAAGAGCGCATTTGTTTGGACGTAATTTCTTCTTAAGCAGTGTTGGCTTCCGATTGGTCTTTTCCTTGGAATCCATAAATTAGCATGGCTATTTCATCTATTTCTAAATGTAAACATGGTTTACTTTCTTAAGAACTATTAGGTGATAGTTCATGTTTCCACATTGTTAATTCAATGATTGTTGGAGTATTTGTATGTTTGGGCTTAGAATTTTGTTTTAGTTTTGTAGCATTAATGAAATGATTCGACAGATTATTCGAAAGACAAATCTTTGAAAAGTTTTAGGGGTAAGACATAACCAAGGTTATGAGCTACTAGCCAATAGTAAAACCCTCTTCTCTTCTCCCATCTACTCGCTATCCTCAATATCTTTTTTTGTTTGCGTTGTGACATTTTTGCAAGTTGGATGAGGAGTTGATGACTTGAGGTGTGAATACTAAAACGTGAATCGTATGAATTTTGATCGTGAAACTGTAAAACTTTGAAAACTTTGATTGTGATATATTTAATGGTGCAATTATGAATAAAAAAATGCCGACTTTTCTAAATACTTAAAGAATATTCAATTGTAAATAATAAATCGTGATTTGTTTTTATATCGAATGTAAATTTCATTGATTATATTGAATCACGAAATCAGTGAGTACTGAATCATGATATTTGTGGTTACTCTCATAAATATTTACGATGAAGTTTGTTAATACAGATTGTAATATTGTCAATATTTACAAATTGTGACCACTTTTGTGAATTTAATTGTGAAATTGAGGATTCTAAAATTTATCACTACTTTCATCAATTCGTACATAGTAAGTTATGATATTCATTTTCTACAATTATGAACATGCATCGTGAAATTATAAATATTAGATCATGAAATTTACTGCTTTTGTGAATATTAATATTAATTTTTTTATTTTTAGCTGTAAAACTACAAATGCTTACTAATAAAAATTTCATTACTTTAAAACATTGATTGCAATAATAAAAAAATTACTAGCTTAGAAATTATGCATAATATTGTCCCTTGATTATGAGATTGTGACATGATAAATGTTCAAATATAAAAATAATAATTAGTATATGTTGGGCTCATTATTACTTTACATGTGATTGATGAAATGTGATTTCATTGAGCAATAAGTCCCTGAATGGCCTTGTAACGTTAGAAGCTTAATGTGATGTTGATTTGATAGAAATATAAGTCATTACACAAGGTAGTGAAATGCAACAAGTTGATTGCTCAAAGCAAATCGCCTATAGATTAGATGCAAGGATGCTATGTAAAGAAAGAAATTGGAAAGGGGTGTTAGGAAATGTCAAACACAATGAGTTTCAATGTATACTTCAAATATAATTTCTTTGAATGCATGTGTGGAAATCAATGCGAGCAATGAATGCTGTTTTTATATTGGAAGTGATCAGACCAATACACATAAGTTGAACCAGATTGGCATTCATGATTGTTGCAAGTTGTCCATATGTGGTCAAGTTAGGAGTTGTATAGTATATGACATTCAAACAATTTTGACTTATTTAAGAATATATATAAAAACAAAACACTATTGTTTGAGGGATTTTTTAACCAACGACATTCAATAGCCAAACATGGAAGAATAACCGCGAACCCTTAATCAATCATGACATTTGTCGAATCTTTTCTCTCATGTACTTAAAAGGATTTGTCCGTTTGAATTTGAATGTGAGGTATTGTGACACAACTTTGATCTTCTAGATTTCTTTGAACAATTAGCTTAAGTTATTACTCTTAGCGCAACTTTCTTTGGCAATTATTTGTTATCATATGTTAGGCTATTTGTTATTCTATAGTATCATTACCACGGCCGTTTTCATAATTTCATAAATTGCATTGTAAACCACGATTGAAATGTCATTCTATGTTCTTGTTGAAGCATAGTTTTGCTTTCTCTTGATAAAACATAATTGTATCCATGCTTGCTAGTTGATTTGTAATGTTGAGCATAAAATCTTTCGATTCTATGCATATCCATATTCAAAGAACAATCGTCAAAGTGTCATTTTTTCCCAGCATGGTACACATGTCATGCTATTTTTAAATTATGTTTAAACATGTCATTTAAGTTTTTTTTAAATGTAAAAGCACCTTAAGAAAAAACTTAGGCTGAAATATTGCTTATCAAACTACCAAACACCAATATCGAGATCTGTAAAGAGCATTCCAAAATCCGGGTGAAAGGCCCTTCTTTGATTAGGTGGACTACATATGTTGAAGACACCTCCCATGAAACTCCATTTGTTCATGGAAAAGGATATATATCTGAAGTGCTCCAAAGAGGTAAAAACTTCCATGATCACAATCTATCCCACTTGTCATTATTCTCATTTTTGTTTGACTACTCTTTCTGGCAATCAATATCTCTATACACGCATTTGTATCCGTATTGTATTTCAAGATTCGAAACATAGGTTTAAACATATATCCACTCAAAATTGATGAAATAATGTCGATCGGATGCGAATGGTCTTTTCTAAATTGTTAGTACTTGTTAGTACAGTTAAAGTTGTTAGTATTGTTTTGTTGGCATGTTGCCATGAAGAGGTGGCAATTGTCCTCTTCAAATTTTTCAAGGAGGAGATTATGTATGTGTCTTTGTAGTTTCGAAATATGCAGTTTGAATTTTGAACTTTGACATGGGAAAGATTATTCGCCTGCAATTTACTTTATTTCATTGATTTTAAACAGATATATGTTTAGGATTGTGTCTCAAAGCCTCGGTTTGACATTTTGTGAGGAAATTGTTGGCAAGTTTTGTAAGTAAGATTTACTTACAAAGCTTGGGTTTTTAACATTACGGTTGTAGCTCACAAACAATTTACTTACAAAAGTTATCTTTTCTCTTTAGTCATGACTGAAAAGAAGGAACAAAACTAACTACCTTAGTGATGATCGAAAACAAGGAAATTACCTATAAAGAAGCTGTAATTTCATACCTTAAGAATGCATCCGAATAGGCAACTTCAACACCCAATTTTTGCAATTTGACCAATGCAATTGCATAATCAAATCGTTGAAGGTAGTCTAATCTCGAGATATTGTCATAGGCAACCAAGTCGCACACCCAGTTTGGATCAGCTCTACATGCTAATGCTTCGATAGGAACATATGCTTATGGTAGCCAAACCACATTGTCTTTCATGATCTAAGTTGTACTTTCCACCAATTTCGCATCAGGCTTGGAATCTGAGCCTCATACTAAAATCCGTTACACTCTTGCTTAGTCATAGTTGCACATTAAAGAAATATACATGGTATATCAAGTGCTCATTAAAGTGGTGAAAATGATCTAATTAGATAACAAAGAGATGGTGAAGCTAGCAACTTACTATTTCATAGATTTGAGAAGATAGCCAAGCTAGTGATGGGGTAATCTGCTTATATAGTTGTCAACAGTAAAAAGGCCACACT
Organism: Diphasiastrum complanatum; assembly: GCA_029204225.1. Taxonomy (NCBI): domain Eukaryota; kingdom Viridiplantae; phylum Streptophyta; class Lycopodiopsida; order Lycopodiales; family Lycopodiaceae; genus Diphasiastrum; species Diphasiastrum complanatum. The sequence goes on along the minus strand of CM055106.1, from coordinate 275,487 downwards.
GTAAATGTAACTACATAAATAATGATTAAAGAAAATGACTAAATAATGAATAAAGAAAATGATTAAATAATGATTAAATAAAGTGATTAAAGAATGATTAATCAACAAAAAAAACCAATGCAAGTACACTTAACGAACACTCTCATGCACAAGGGAATTAGTGGTGGAAGGGTGTTGCGCACCACTCGTAATCTGTTCATTGTTGCTGACAAGATCTCCATGTGGAAGTTTGAAGGAATAACATCTAGCAACTCTTAATCCGTTTTTTCCTCTTCTCATTTGCAAACAAGAGAAAGACACAGACTTGGTTGGGGGTTGCATCATGGTGGGAGTGACAGAATCTAAGTTCCTGCTATAGATTGGATGTTAGAGTGAGAGTGGGTGGAAGAGTGTGTGTGTGAGTGTGTTGGAATAGAATGTGAGAGAAGTGAGAGAGATAGAGTTAATGGTTAGCTTATCTTGGTGATGTTTTGGTTGGAATGCTATTTGTTTGCAAGTAGAAGTAGATGTTAACACTCTTTGTTTTGCAAGCATCTTCACGGCTCCTAGGTTCGAGCCCACTTCCCGTGCTACAAACGACTAAGGAGGAGAAGGTGGAAACCTTTTACTTCTTGACAACATTGGCGCCATTGCTGGGGAGCCAAATGCTTGCTAACTTTTGTTGTTTTTAATTTTTTTTCTACTTGCTTTGTTGTAGGGACTGGTCATTAGTTTTTAGTGGTTACTTTGCAAAAAAAATTTATGACTGTTATGCTTGTGGTTTGGGTGTTTTGAGCATCTGTATGTGAGTAACTATCATGAAACTATCATTCCTCCACAAGACAATGCAAAAAAAATAGCCTTCAAACTAATTTTTAAACCATCCTGAATCTGCTTCCCCAAGTCTGACTGTGGCAACTTCACAAAACTGCCAAACAGGGTCTTAAATCCCCAACTGATGTTTGGAGGCCTAAATCTTGACAACTTGCCTCACTCTCTTAACTGAAGATAAAACAAAGAATGAACTACCATCTATCAGAGGGGCGAGCCTAAACAGTAAGATCTGAAGATTTTACTCAAAAAAAACACTCTGGACCTATTTTGGTTCTCCAGAACTCCAAAACTACTCAACTTGGCTTGCCTAGCTCAAATTAAAGAGACAATTACTTGCTAAAGACTATATCAAAAGGGCGAGCCAAGAGCTTGAGCCATTGCCGAGATATCTGACTTCAAAGTTTTTGAGAAACTTGCCTCTACAGCCTCGGTAAAAACCCATCTTGGCTTGTCTCCTTCACCATTGATAGATCTCATTGAGATTAGTACACTATCCAGAGGGCGAGCCAAGAGCCCAAGTACCCACCAGTTTACATTGAAAAGTGTGAAAATCCTGATTTTTTACATTTTCTAGGATCCCAAACAGCCTGCCAACTGGGATTCAAGAATTGATAAATCCCAAAGTGTCATATCTCATTGTTCCCTCAAGGTCTTGGTTCGCCTATTTGCAGGTTGCATTACCCACTCAAGAAGAGCTTAATTTGAGTCAGAAGAGCCAAGACACCCAAAGAATCAGCCAGAAATAGAGAAAATCCAAAATTTACTATTTTTGGCCTAAAAGCTTTGATTTGTAATATGTTGGCTCGCCTCCTTCGCCATTGATAGATCTCATTGAGTTTAGTACACTATCTAGAGGGCGAGCCAAGAGCCCAAGTACCCACCAGTTTACATTGAAAAGTGTGAAAATCTTGATTTTTACACTTTCTGGGATCCCAAATAGCCTATCAACTGGGATTCAAGATTTGTACAATCCCAACGTGTCATATCTCACTACTCTCTCAAGGTCTTGGTTCGCCTATTTTCAGGTTGCATTACCCACTCAAGAAGAGCTTAATTTGAGTCAGGAGAGCCAAGACACTCAAAGAATCAGCCAGAAAGTCAAAAAATCCAATATTTACTATTTTTGGTCTAAATTCTTCATTTTTGGATATGTTGGTTCACCTCTTTCACCATTGATAGATCTCATTGATTTTAGTACACTATCCAGAGGGCAAACCAAGAGCCCAAGCACCCATCATGTTGCATTGAAAAAAGTGAAAATCCTGATTTTTGCACTTTCTGGGATCCCCAATCTGAGAGAATTTTTGTGAGTGTCATATCTTATTGTTCCCTCAAGGTCTTGGTTGGCCTATTTGCAATGGCATCCTCTACTTGTGAAGAAGCTAATTTGAGTCAGGAGAACCAAGATACCCACAGGATTGGCCAGAACCAGAGAAAATAAAAAATTTACTATTTCTAGTCTACAGGCTTCAATTTTGGATATTTTGATTTGCCTCTTTCAGATTTGAGAGATCTGAAACATACGTTGACATCTCTAGAAGGGCGAGCCATTACTCCCAAAGGATCCATAGATTTGGACTTTTTTTCACTCCTAGCTTCCTACAATCCCAAAATCGCCCCAGGACTCCAAAATTTGATATCTTGACTCCCCCCTTGGGTATAACCTACATCCATTCACCCTTTATCATTGGCCAAAGAGGAGATCCAAAAATCTCATCTTATCTCCAACCATCACACTTTTTGTTCTCACCCAGCTACATTGCTAGAATTTTCTAGTTAGAACTAGTACACTTGTAAAAAGTTGGTAGAATTTCATGCATGATAAGTGACAAATGTCACATAGACTCTAGATGTCACTTTAGATGTCATTTTGGAATGGATAGATATGGTTCTACCTCGAGCTACCACAATCTCCATAAATATGTGTAGCTCTCCACACAATCTATGATGAAGAACCAAAGTTTTGTAGCTATCTCATGTCATTTTGGATCTAAACAAATATTGCTTGTTATCTCTCTAGCTCTCTCTCTCTCTCTAACATGTGTTGAGGCTAATGCTCATACATTGAAATCTTGTATTTTTTCATTCTTTGATCATCCATATTATATTCAAATGATTAGCATGCTAGATTGTGCATTAGCCATTTCTTCTGAACTAGATTTTGTTAATCAATCTAGAATTAGGTTATAGTGCCAATCACAAAGCTTAATTAAGATCAGTCACTCTTGTGGACATTCCCCACATGTGTGAATTCTGGAAATTTTGTCATGGTATAAGAGCCACATTAAGCTTTGCATGCTAACAAACTCCGATTGTACAAGAAACTGAGAGCTAAATCGAGCAAAAAAGTAGTTTTGCACTTTTTCTAACCCTTCTCTGAAGTGTATTTGGATCAAATCGGACTTGAACTGAATTTCTAGGCCTAAATTGAGGAAGTACGGAATTCTGGAATTCCACACGTGTGAAAATAAGAGTTTTTCAGTCCCTTTGTTCTCCTTACTCATAGATCCAAAGATAGAAGTGTTATAACTTGATGGAAAGCATTTGATCTGTACTTTCCATAGAAATTAAAAGCAAATCAATCTGATGTGTCTAGCAAGAGTTATAAGCTCTTAAAGAGGATAGGGATAGGTCCAAAATCCGAGTGACAACATTTTGATTTGATTCAATTATACTTTGTTCTAAATCCATTGTTTTGAGCATCCAACACAAGAAACTGTAGATCAAACTGAGTTTGAAGTATTTGAACACCCTTTGAGCCTTCTAAGTGTCAATAGTATTTTCTTTTTGAAGCATTTCACACGTGCCAAAAGTAGGATTCAAACCAGCCAAAGTGATTTTTCTTCATGACCTTTCAAGAAAGATGGAGCTTGGTACATAGACAGTGGAGCCTCTTCACATACGTGCTTTTCAAAGGAGTCATTTGACTCAATCTTACCTTTCAAAGGACTCAAGAGATCTATTTACACAGCTAATGATCATGAGTGTCCAATAGAAGGAATTGGCAACATTCCATTGAAACTTGCTTCTTCAAAAGTTCTTGCACTTTTCAATGTTCTTTTCATTCCAAAACTTACAAAGAACTTAATTAGTGTGGGAAAGTTGCTTGATAATGGTTGTGATGTAAAGTTCAACTCCAATACTTGTTTGATCAAGAGAAAAGATGAGATCCTTGCTGATGGAACTAGATGTGGTGGAATTTTTAAGTTGAATTCTTATGAGAATGCAAACCTTTGTGAAGTTGTTTTGTTATCTAAGGAGAAGCTGTGGCATAGAAGGTTGAAACATCCTAACTTTACATCTATGTCTTATATGGTTAAGAAGGAGAAGGCTATTGGTCTTCCAAAATCTCTTTCTTAAGATTTCAAGCTTTGTGAGGCTTGTTCCATTGCAAAGTCACACAGAAAGCCATATCAGAAGTCTTTTATAAAGACTACTTATCCATTGGAATTCATACATTCAGATGTACATTTTTCCTCTTCTAAAAGTATTGGTGATGCAACATGTTTTGTCACCTTTATTGATGACTTTACTAGATACACTTGGTTGTATCTACTTTCTTCAAAGGCTATGGTTTTTTATCACTTTCCTTATCTTCAAAGCTTATGTAGAAAACAGTTTTCTTGCAAAGTTAAAGCTTTAAGATGCGATGGAGGAGGTGAATATATCTCCAACAAGTTTCATAATTATTGTGAAGGTGAAGGAATAAAGAGAGAATTTTCTTGTGCCTATTCTCCATCGCAAAATGGAGTAGCTGAGAGAAAAAATAGATCTTTATGTGAATGTGCTAAAGCAATTCGAGTAGCAGCTTCTTTGCCTATTGAATATTGGGGTGAAGCTATAAATTGTGCAAACTATTTGTGCAATAGATTACCTCACAATGCTCTTGCTGGAAAAACACCTTTTGAAGTCTTGTTTTAGAAAAAACCTAAGGTAGATCACCTTAGAGTTTTTGGTTGTACTTGCTTTGTTAATATGCCCTAATGCTCATACATTGAAATCTTGTATTTTTTCATTCTTTGATCATTGCTATTATATTCTGTTGATTAGCATGCTAGATTGTGCATTAGCCATTTCTTCTGAACTAGATTTTGTTAATCAATCTAGAATCAGGTTATAGTGCCAATCACAAAGCTTAATTAAGATCAGTCACTCTTGTGGACATTCCCCACACATGTGAATTCTGGAAATTTTGTCAGTTTTTAGCACATGTGAACTTCACCACACACCCTACAGGATCTTACTGAGGTGTTGTGATTGCACAAGATTGATCAAAGAGCAGTATGCTTGAAAAATCTAACTCGTAAAAACTGCCTAGAATGTGTAGATCACTAAAACTACTTTGCATGTTGCATGCACTGATTGCTTGTGGCTTGCCATACATATAGTAAGACTTTGCATGCTATCTATCTGCATGTCATCATAATTGAACCTATCTAACTCAAATCCGAGCTACACTAGAAGGATATGTGCTCAATTCACACTCCTTTTATGTACAACATGAATTTTAGTGGAAATCACCATGGACATGGCCCCAAACTCGAGATAGGAAGATAATATGTTAATAATCTTCACACTCCTCCTTAAAATTTATGTTCCTATCAACATAGACTTCGAAATTAGGCCAAGGTTAGACCTCATCTTCATAAAGACATTCTTGAGTAGAGGTTTAATGAGAATATCTGCAACACAATCTGAAGATGAAACATGCTCCAATGAGATCTCTCTCCCAATGACTTTTTCTCTTACAAAATGATGAGCCACTTCAATATGCTTGCTCCTTGTATGAAAGACTGGATTATTTGCAAGAGCCTGAGCAGAAATGTTATCATTCTTGATAATTGGTAAATCTTCATCTGCATAACACTTTAGCTCCAAAAGTATTTTGATCCATAAAATCTCCTTAGTTGTGGTTGTAAGAGATTTGTATTCAGCTTCACAAGATGATAAGGAAATAGTTGCCTGCTTCTTTGATAGCCAAGAAACCAAATTTTCTCCAAGAAATATAGTGTAAGCACATGAGTATTTCCTATCCAATCTGTCTCCTGCAAAATCTGAATCTGAAAAGCAATCCAAAATCAGATCTTCTCCTTCATAGAATAATCCATAATCCAAGGTAGAAGATATATACCTCAAGACTCTTTTAGCCAACTTCCAATGATATAACTTTGGATCCTGCATGTGTTGACTTAGCTTATGAACACAAAAGCTTAGATCAGGCCTAGTCACTATTAACCAAATAAGTGAGCCAATAAGACTCCTATAAAGAGTGATGTCCTCAAAGGATTTTTCATCATCTTTAATAGGAACTTTTACAGTGTGCTCCATAGGTGTATCTATGCCTTTATAGTTTTCCATATGGAATTTTCTGAGCAGGGAAAGTGCATATCTACTTTGGCTTATAAATGCATGACCTTTCGAAAAATCTATTTCAAGGCCTAGAATATAGTGAAGAACTCCTAAGTCTTGCATCTTAAACTCAGTACCAAGTGCTTGCTTAGTTTCTTCAACTAACCTCTCATTGTTTTCCACAAAGAATGATATCATCTAGATAGATGAGAAGAATAATTATATTTTTATCTACAAACTTATAATACAGAGAAGGGTCATATTCACTTAGACAAAAGTCGAGTGATATGAGATAGGAATTGAGCCTTGCATACCAAGACCTTGGTGCCTATTTAAGTCCATATAGTACAAACTTTTGATTCATGCATAGTGTCCTTTCTTGCCACAGAAAAAAACACTTGATCTTTGACAACTTCTTCTTGCCACTAGATGTTGTAGCTTGTGAGGACTGATCCTCACTACCTTCTTTGGCTTTGTCCTTCTTGAAGTGTTGTTGTCCTTTGCCCTTGTCTCTTGACTTGTCTCTGATGAAGAGTGCTTTGTCATCTCCACCATCTTTCAATGAAAGTCTGTTGATCCTCAGCATCTTGTTCGCTTGCCTGCTTTCTTCAGCAATGAGAACACCTTGCAGTGTCTCCAAGGATGGAAGATCCTCCCTGACAACATAAAGTCTGCACAATATTTGTCATACTCATCTCTAAGTCCCATTTAGGACTACTTGAACAAGTTCAGTGTTCTTAAGAGCATCACCAATACCAGCTAACTCTTGATGAAGATCCTTAACTCTCATGACATATGATGAAGCACTCTCATCAACTCTCTGATAACTTAAAAATATTTGGTTCTAAAGTGTAAGCAATCTCGAAGTATTTTTGATTTCATAGATTGTTTTTAGAGTATCCCAAGCTTCCTTGGCAGTGGTGCATGTACTGATCTCTCTTAACACTTCATTAGTAACATTTATTTTTGTAACATGAAGGGCAATTCTGGTTCTTTTGTGGAATGCTGCAGCCTTCATTAGGTGCAACAGGTTCTTCTTCAGCTCCACTCACAATATCCATTACATCATGTAGAATCAATAATGAATTACATTCTGATCTTCCACATTGCATAATTGGAAGATGTTAATCTCTCACTCTGCTCTAAGAAATGTGAACCAGATGAAGAGACATCTTCTTGGTGAGAAATTCTAGTAATGATTAAAAAATGGAGTTGAAATGATGTTGCTTGCTATCTCAATCTAGGATCTAACACAGATGTTGATCCACCCTCATGAAATCTAGCAACAGATGTGAGAACAAATTCTCAACATAGAAAATCAATCTACCTTGGATTTGGATCTTGC